>JBAFWW010055303.1:0-11470 GCA_036873685.1 Agapornis canus
ATCGATTATATATTAACAAAAAATTAAAAAAAAGGTTTTGGGTTTTTTTTTTTTTTTTTTTGGTTGTTTTTTTTTTTTTTTTTGGTTTGTTTGTTTTTTCTTTTTTCTTTACTTGGTTTTTTGTTTTTTTTTTAAAGAAAAAGGCATTGTTGGTAGCACTACAAATATGTTTTTATTCTCTGAAAACACTCTTGGAAAGGCATGAACCTTGAGGTCAGCTTCAGTAATAAAATACAGAAAAAAAATACTGATGGAATTATACAGGTTGCAGAGTTTAATACATCAGCAGTGTCTCATTTATTCATTTTGTTTGTCAGTCTGCATTTTTATCTGTATCACCTATTTTGCTCCAAAAGTAAAACAAAGATTTAATTGCTGTAAATCATTTGTTCACTTGAACAAACAAGTTAACTTCTAGAAAAATATCTACAAAATGATAAATCTGAAACTCATGATCATTCACAATCTAAAAGTTCTGCCTCAACCCTTCTAAGAACTTAATGTCTTTGATCTTAATTGGCCTTGACAATAAAAAGAAACTAACTTTCCTTGTCTACTAATTTTACGTTTAAAAAACTGACAGGATGGTATATATGCAGACATCATTTGAATTCAACAAATATTGCTTTATTCTTGGTGTATATATGCATACGTACACTCATTTGTAGTGATTAAAGAGTCAAATATGGAGATTCATTAATCAAAGATGATTCATAAGGTAGTTTAAAGTTAATTCTATATGTCAGTGGGAAATTATTTACATATGCATCTATAATAATACTTGCAATGCATTTTTTCTTAATAGTGTGTTAATAGTATAGTTCTTCCATAAAATATATTTGATGGAATAGACCACTGCATGCCAGAAAACAGCAGATTTGACTCTGTGAATGTGACATGGTAAATGAAAATTTATTTATCAAGAGATGTAAATGTGTAAATTCATTAATTTCTAAAACATTTTCTCAGAGTTAAAATTAGGTAGAGCACTGCAGAGTCTGCATCCAATTTGTTAAGGTAGATAAGCAGCTGATTAAGCCATGGCCTGGGCTTTATCTGAGTAAACTGATTAGTTCACAAGAAACTGGTGCACATAGGAGTAAGAAGCTGCTATGGGTCTGATTATGAGAAACTGGTTTATTTCACAGATCATTAAAGGGGAGCAAGGTGACACATAGCCAAACACCACAGGTAATTGGTAGAATCTGAGCTCTCTTGGGGAGTGAAATCCTTCAATGCTGGTGTGGCCTTGTAACCATAACCTGCCAAGCTGGCTTGACTGGCTAAGTTACTGTACCATTCACATCATATGAGGATGGAATACCCAAGGTAGCTATATCAAAGTAGTAATGTTAGGTATGGATGCAGCAAAAATTGTGACAATTTAGTTAGGGATGAACTTTTTACCCCGATTGAGACAAAGATGAAAGAAGGGAAGGATTTACATGGATGGAGCAAAAGAAAGAATGGGAAGTAGCAGGCTGTCTTGTTTTCGTATTAAAACCATTCTTAACAATTTTCTGTGTGAACTGCTGTAACTTGTCTCTGTTCTGAGCATGCCCTTGCATGTCTGCATGTTTGTGGGTTTTTTTGTTTGTGGGTTTTTTTGTTTGTTTGTTTGTTTTTTTGTGTTTTTTTTTGTTTTTTTTTTTTTTTTTTTTGCTATCAAAATTAGAGCTGGACTAGCCAGAAAGTCAAGAGAAGGCACTCAAATAAAATCCTACATCTGAGCTAGTGCCTAGGTAAAGGTGTCTGTGAATGTGGCTTTATCCAAGAAGCTAAAGATTCAGGCTGTGTGGCTGTGTGCGTTCTTCACCAAGTGAACCTAAGCCCTGATCAGCCAGGGAGGAGGAACAGATCTGTTTTATGTCACATATGTCATATGCATTTATGTAGTACCAGCAAATGCATTGCTCTCTGTTTATATGGGTTTATATAGCTGGCCATGTTTTCACCACTTGTGGGTGGGCACTTACCAAGAATGCACATTACTGTTGACTGGACTTGGGAACCACAGCAGCATGGCTGTTAGGTTTGGACACTAGGTCTGGATGAACACTGAAGTCTGAGATAAAGTTAACTCTAGTGAACAAGGAAAGATAATTTTCCTTTGTCCCAAAGCCCACAAAATTCACTTCACTTAAAAAAATTAGTATGAGGATTATCAGGAGATGTGCTAATAGCTTTCCTGATCTGCTGTGCAGCCAGATGTGCAGCCCCACCATATCATACACAACCTCACCTTTATCATACAGAGCACAAGAGAATTGATAAAGCCTTTGCCAGTTTTATTATGCACAAAATACTTGTATTGGAAATTCCGTCATACACATATATTTATTTTGCAATGCAGGGAGGAAGGATGGAGAGGAAAGAGAAAGAGATGGTGCAGGGTTACTTCTAGATATCAGTAAGAAAGCCTCAGCAGCAAACAACTAAAATATCTTTTTTAATAAGACACAATAAAAACAGTTACATGGATACCAAGAAAAAATCACTCAGACACTCGGAACAACCACATTTATGCAGCACTGGGCAAGGCCCAGATGGACAGTTCCAAGGACAACTGCACAGATATGGTCCATGGAAGAAAGCTCCTCCTTTTTTGGTTATTTGAGCTGTTATATAATTTTCCTACAGGAAAACAATTGCCTTCATAAAGTATCCTAACCTGAGTGCTTCTTCCCACACTTTGAGGGAAAGCCATGCAGGATGCGTACGCTCCAGTACCAAGTACAGGCTCCCCAGTTACAGTAAGCTGACTGAGTTTGTCCTGTGGCCACCTGGTTGGAGCCACACAACACGGTTTTCAGGCCAGGCTGCAGCACAGACACAGCATGGCCTGGACTGTTATGTGGATCACAAACCTCTCAGTGTGCAGTGGTCCCTCATTCAGGGTCATCACATCCTAACCTTTGATCCACATACTGTTTACTTTTTCCAAAGATCTCACAAATTACAGATTATATTACTAACAAGGGATTATCATGGCCTGAGTATAAGATCCAATAGAGCAGACATGGTCTGTTCAAGATCACTAACTCCTCGAATACAGTATCTTCTGCATAGCTCCCAATGCAGTGTTCACCATGTGTATGAATGTGTTTAATGTCACCTGCAACTTCTCATACATTTCACAGAATAGAATCATAGAATTATTTAGGTTGGGAAAGACCTTTAAGATCTTTGAGTCCAACTCTTAACCTAGCACTGATTAAATGGAGTAGAATTTCAAATAAGTTTAATTAGTTCTATTGCAAACCCATGATTAGACCATGCTTTGGGTAAATAATCAAATAATAATAAAAAAATTATATTCTTTGATACTGAAAGTGAACGGTAAACTTTCAAATGGGACTAAGAAGCATTTCATATACCAAGTACAAATAGAGAAAAGATTTACTGTATGCAAATCAATAATAAATATATGGCATGATTGTTAATATGCTGAGCATTTTCTACAAGTCCAATTCTATAAAGCTAGATTCCAATGTTCACTTCTAAAATGCTAATTTTTAAAGACAGCTTTATTTATTAGGTGAAGAATAAGAGTGTGAGTGTAATGTCCATTGAAGAGTCTGCTGATGTCCAGAAGAATATGAGAAAAATAATTTATTCCTAGTTATGTATTTTCTAATTTGAGGGATGAAAGAGCATCAACAACAAAAAAAGGAAAGTTTTATGGCAAAGATACAAATGAAAAGAACTGAAATATTTATTCCTTACAGCAAATTTCCATCAGAAAATGCAGGTTGAGAAGAGAATGTATTTATAGGGTTCATATAATCTAATGGTATCATAAGTTAGATCAATAAAAACAGTGATATCAGGAGTTAAGTCACTATTTTTATTCGTCCTAAGACAGAATTTTCTTTCTATTGAGAAATTTGCATTTTTGTGCTAACTGCAACATATGGTACTGTAGCCATAAAGCTATTTAAATATGCTTTTAACTGTCAGGTAAAAGAGATTGAGAGTAATTTCATTTAAAGAGCTGCCATCGTATTCCAGCAAACTTAAAAAAAATCAACTTTCCTGACAGAAAAAAAGCCCTTGAACACTACTACATAGACCTACCATATAGACAATATTATTCATTTTGCCATACAATTTGCTAAATTTTTTTATGGAAGTTTGTTTTCTATTAGCAAACGTTCCTCTTCCTGGTTTATTCACTTAGTGATGTCACAACTTACAGTTTGTAGTATCATATTTGTTTCCATGGAGATGGCCTATGATACCACAAGCATAGACATTTAAGGAAAATGACTCAGGAGGAACATGCCTGTGGATCATTGATATATAAACTCATGAGAGAAATTAGATCAGAGCTATAGTGGATGTAAATCAAAAATAGTGGGTGCAAAAATTATCACTTAACCACAGGAAGTGTATCACTTCTTATATCTGTGTCTGCTGCTGTCAATTTACCCTGATCTCAGAACTGAAGACAGGATACATAACTAAGACTCATCATTTTAATAGCATTCTGAAAATCTTTATTTATAATTTGTTAATACATATCACTGTACTTCCCAGTCTAGTACAAAGGTTGCATAGCACAACCTGTACAGTTTGGAGCTACTGAAGAAAAAGATTAACACCTGAAATAAAGGATTGACTCCTAAATAGCTGTGAGGACGGGAATCTAAAGGTTATCTGAAGTTGCACAAGGATCAAAGATATTTTGGAGGGAGCAGCCATAACTACTATCTTTTTTTAATTTTTTTTTATTTTTTTTTTCTTTCAAATTAATGGCATTTAAACCCCATTGGAAATCCAAATTCTGAATCACAGTCTTGTGTCAGATCATTTGCCCTCTTGTTCTTACTTTTGCTAAAATCCTGTCTATCTAAGAATAGCAAATATTCTTAGCCTATACAATAGTTGTAAATTGATTTTGCTGTTGCTTTTACTAACAGCATGTTTTCCTTAGTGTTCCTTGGTTTGAACATATTATGAAATAATTAAATTAAATTCCAAGCTTAGTATTTTAAAACATCTAATATAAATCCTATATTTACTGCAAGTTAAAAACCTTTCTCTTCATTTTCTCTTTACTGAAGTGAAGATGTGCCAGCCAAACCATATTTAGATTAAACCTGAAGTCCTAAATAGTCCTAAATGTGATTGGTAAGTGATCTCCCTGCCCTTATCTCCTTATTGTCCTTACTCTATCTGTTGATAAAGGGGAGTTAAAGAGCAGTTTGGTGGGCACATGGCAGCCTGCCATGGTCAACCCACCACAGGTCTCCTCTACCATTGTAGAAAGATGGAGAAAGACTTTTTACCAGGACCTGTAGTAGCAGATATAACAAAACGCAACAGTCTTAAACTAGAAGAGGGTAGGTTTAGGTGGATACAAGGAAATTTTGGTTTATTATAAGAGTGGCGAGGCACTGGAACTGATTGTCCAGAGAAGCTGTGGGTGCCCCATTATTGGAAGTGTTCAAGGTCAGGTTAGATGGGGCTTAGATTATCTAGTGAAAGATGTCCTTGCCTGTGGCAGGGTGGTTAGCCTAAATGGTCTTTAAAGCTGCCTTCCAAATCAAAGCATTCTGTGATTCAAGAATCATACCTTTTTCATGAAAAAAAAAAATAAAAGAATGTCCAAATATTCTAAATAGATTAAATAGATTAATGTCAGCACATCTGTAATTACAATATTGTCTGGGTTTTTGGGTTTTATTTGTTTCTTTTTTCTTTTAAATTCAACACATAATTAGTGAGTTATTTTTTTTTTTAAAAAAAAAGAAAGCACGTGCATGAAGGTTGTTTTTTTTTTTAAACAGATGGCAACTTAAATTATGTAGCATAAGACTGCTCATGCATGTTACTAAAGACTACCCACAGCAAAACTCCCCCTGAGCCCAGAGGAAGAAAGCATTTTGAAAGAATGTAAAATAAGGTTAACTTAGATACATGTCACCCTGTGTTCTACAAGAAAACCAAATGCATGAGTTCATGAGGAATAGTACATCAAAATTACAAAATCTCTTTTTAAATAAGCAAAAGCCTCCATTATTAAAAACAAGCAAACAAAAAGAGTATTGCTGAAATGCCATTATCTTCAAAATCTATGAAGTCCAAATGATCCTTATTATAGTTAATTCTTCACCTTAAAAGCCTCTTAATCTTACAGGAATTCACTGTTCAAATTTTGAATGAAGAAAAGTATCTTCAACAGGCTGCTTAATGCTCTGACTTGTCTCATTCTTTTACCAATCAGCAACCCTAGTTTTACCATAGAAAGAATATCAACAGAAAGTAAATTATTTTTTACTGCTTTATTTAATAAAATACTAATAATCATGACAATACCAGAATTGTGGAAAACACATATATATGTTCAGTACTTATAAATTTAAGTAAGGTAAAACCCATAGATTCTATGCTGAGAATTGCAGAACCAAACAGACATATGTATAAAATGACAGGACTACAGTAGAAAATATGAAAGAATTATTTTCATTAAAATGTTATTTTATATTGCCAGAAAATAAAAGGAACTTAAATACAAAATAAATTATCTTCCATAGAAAAGATGAAAAATGGAGTTTGGGTGTTCATAAAGTTTAACAGTTTTTACTTCCAGTGTATGCCTAACAACAATATACTGATAAGTTTCCAGAATAAGGATTCTGGCTTAGATTGTATTTATTAGATAGGACTGCTGTTGTGTAACTGAATGTGTATTTTAATGAAATAGTTGTGCAGAAATCACAGAACAGGCAGTTGAGCTCAATTGGCTTTTGAAGAGCAGCAATATCTCCACAGAAGTAGGTTATGTACAATATTTAAAGGAGAAGCATGTGATGTTGTTTGCTCTCTTGCACTGAACTAACAACCTCAATATAGACAAAGTACAGAAACCACTAAGGGCAAGGTGATATTTTGGATATGACAATTATTCAACAGCAAAAGCACTGAAGTGAACAGTGTTCTACACTGTTATAATATGAATTATCCTTATACTGATATTTCACAGATGATATATCCTTATTGACAGGAAATTGTATTTTGATTCTAACTTATGAAGTTACACTTAAAAATGAAGTTAAATATAAAAAAATTTTAAATTTCCTTTATGTACTTTACAGCTACCGTCAATAGAACATTCCATACTCTTATTTTTATTTTTTTTTCCCAACTCCCATAGTAATACTGGCACAATGTGTGAAACCATCTGCATTTTTACTAAACTTTTATTATTTGTAGTGAGGCTTATTCCATGGCACTTTGATCACTTTAAACATTCATGTAATTTGAGATAATCTCCTGGAGTGTTTTCAGAGTTCCTAGAGGGAGTGGTGCTTGTACATGTGGCTACTACATCTCAAACCAAACTTTGGTTTGATTCTGGTGTCTGGAATCTAAATATTACTTGTACCTTTAATCATTGTCAGTCTCTACTGAATGAAATTACTAGGTCTCTGAGGAAAACCTCAGGTGTTGTCAGAAGCTAGTTCATTAAAGCTATGGTTTAATTCCTATCCTTTTTACAGGCACGTCTTTCAAACAGTCCTGTGTTCTCACGCCGTACCCAGGGCATACAACAGCTGACTATGAGGATTAGCATTCACCATCACGATCTGTGCCATTACTATATGGATAAACTACTATGTGGTTCCCCTGAGTCTAAAGGGGACACGGATATCTCTATTAAGCTTTATTTCTGACAGAGAGAGTTGACAGAGATACAACCTTTTAATGTGAAATATACATTCCTAAGAAATTAAAACAGTGGGTCAAATTCTTGGACTATATTTCTATGTTTCCACCAGAGTAAATATGTCTAGTTTTCAGAAAAGCACTTTTCTAAACTGGGAAAAAAGTTGGAAGGCAAAAGCCATAGTTTTAGATTTTGTACTACCACTTGTTAACTGGGAGAAGAGACCAGGCACCTCCTGTCTTCATTGTCCTTTCAGGAAGTTGTAGAGAGAGTTAAGGTCCCTCCTAAGCCCTCTCTTCTCCAGACTAAACAACCCCAGTTCCCTCATCTGCTCCTCACATGACTTGGGCTCCAGACTCTTCACCAGCTTTGTTGCTTTTTCCTGGACCCCCTCCAGCACCTTAATGTCTCTCTTGCTGTGAGGGCCCAGAACTGAACACAGGATTTGAGGTGCGACCACACCAGCGCTGAGCACAATGGGATGATCACTGCCCTGGCCCTGCTGGCTACACTATTTCTAATACAGGCCAGGATGTTGTTGGCTTTCTTTGCTACCTGGACACAGGCTGGCCCATGTTCAGTGGCTGTTAATCTGTACCCCCATACTTACACCTCAGGAATCTGTGATAAGAGCTGATCAGCTTTTTTTCAGGGACTAGTTTATTATCGGAAATTGGAGAGGAGTGTATATTGTTGATGAACTTGTGAAATCAGAGTTTGAATAATTTCATTCAAAAATATTTTAACAGAAATTGAGCAAATATAACACCATAGTATTCACTGTAGTTAAAGGACACATTCATTTCCAAGACTTTGATCAAAATGAATAGAGGGCCTGAGCTCCACTGTTTAAAAACATATAAAAAGCTTCTGATTTGTCCTGAAATCCTTTTATTATTTTTTTTTTTGATTTTTTAAGTGACCAAGTGCAATAGGGAAAGAAAAAAAAAAAGAAAGAAAGAAATATTTTAGTGTCCAATTATGTATATAATTTTTACTTAGCATGTTTCCATAACTTTTGCATTTTTCAAGCAAGGAAAATAAGAAAGTAAAAATCTACCAGATGGACTTTTTTTTCAGATTATCCAAATGCTTTCTTTTACTTCATATAACAGATAATAAAAAAATCCCCAAGGCAGTCATGATTATAGCTATCAATACTGTGTATGCCTCAGTATTGTGTAGGTAGTGATCTAGCACAGCAGTTAGAGCTATGCATCATCATGTCTGTACTGTTAAAAGAAGGAAGGTCAGGGAGCAGTCCTAGACCTGAAGCCAGATGGTCTCTGTTGGCTTATATCCATTTGCTAAGGGCTACACCCTTATGAAGCATGCTAGCTGTGACCACTCTGGTGACTTTTGGCTACCACTGGCTTTTTTGTGTCCCTTATCTAGTGCTCATAAAAGTGGAAGAACTACTGAAATAATTTGTATGAGTGGAATGACAAAATACATGTTTGGAATAAAAAATAGATTAAGGTCCAAAAGAGGAGCTGATGGAATAAGAACAATTCCATTTATAAACTTGAATCAAATATACTGAAATGCTTTACAAAAGAAAGATCTATATGCCAGTAGAACAAATGGAGGAACTGAACACCTACAGGAAAGCCTGTGGCAATGATGGAAATAATCTTTTCACTATGAGGAATGCCAGAATACTTATATGGCAGAGGATAATTTATTGTTAAGATTATTTTCTCGAATGAACTTGTTGCAGGCAATATATTAAGCTTGCTTTAATTCGATTCTACACTCATTATAGGAAACTACATAGTGCTTAGTCTAACATTTCACTTTTCATCCCAGAACTCAGATAATTCCTGAATAATAATTAATTGCAAGTTGCACCAGCATTTGTGTCACCTCTGCATGTTGCCTTAGGTCTATGCTCCACTCTGAAGTTGCATATTGTTCTAGGAGATTTTTGTTTCAAGGTGCCATTCTCTGACAATCAGGTGGTTTTGTATGAGAGTTGTACAAGCGTTAAGGATCAGTTACATGAGTAGAGGCCTTGAAGATTGCTTCCAACTTCACAAGCTCCATATCTAAAAAGTAGGTCTTTGGAGCTCTTGGAGTAGACTCCAAGTTGAGGGGGCCAAGGGTTTTTGGGGTGAGTCCTCCTCTTTCACAGCTATTTAGCGGCACTGCTTTCTTGCAGGCAATCTTCATTATAGTTTTCCCAATCTACTATGGAGAACACTGGAGCATCTGCCATCACAGTATGAACTTCAATTTACAAAGAAAGTCTTAAAATAAACCAGTGGAGGAAATGAGTAAATGTTCTTTTTTCCAAGATCACTGTTTTTTAGGTGCTGTTGATTACAATTATGTTCTTTAAGAGCCTGTTTACATGACTTCACATTCCTTAGGGACTTTATTTTCCCAGGTTCACCTGCTAAATGGTTAAAATGTTTGTATAAGTATTTCCAAGCTTAGAAAAGTAACGAAGGAAATTTTAGGCATAGGAGTTATGGTTTTGTTGCCTTATGACCTACAATAATGCATGTTTATTAATATATTCCTCTTCTTTTTCTTCTTGAGCTTTTACAAACAAAAAGAGGAAAGTACAGAGGAAGATAGTGTGCCTTCTTGTTCTCTGAATAAAAATAATCTTTTTGTCATGTACTAACTAAACAAACCTCATCTCTGTATAGAGTCAATCATGCAACCAGAGGTAGCACCATCAGGGGTATTTTTTATCCTGGAAAACAGATAATACATGATTTAGAATATATTATTTATTGAACCAAAAGCAAAATATTTTTCTTAGGGGGAAAAAGAAAAAAAATAAGTTATTAAGTGTTCAGTTGTTACATTGGATCATCATAATATTTTTTTTTAAATGTGACTTTTAACATTTAATTAATATTCTAATAATTACAAATCAAGCTATAGATTTAGTAGTAATAATAATAGTAGTAGTGTCCAGAAAACAAAACACTTTTTAAGCCCTGAAATTACACTTTTGTTTAGACTCACCCTCCTTCAAGTTTTAGCTCATATGGAACAACTTTGAAATAAAATAAAATTTTTATATGCAAGAAATTGAGATGTTGCATTTCAACTTATAACAATGTCTTTCTACTGTTCTTTTAATATGCAGTAATTCACCAAATCAGAGCTGCCCTCAAAAATTGTTTAAATAGTACAGTGTTTGGGAAAATTTGCTGTTTACTACAAAAAAATAAGAATATGGATCTGTTCTAATAAAAACATAAGAAATAATTTGAAAGAAATATAACAAGAGTCATGACTGTTGATGAAAAAAATGTGAACCAACAGAGGCTAATGGAAAGAAAACAACACAAAAGATAAGCAAAAAAGTTTGATGACAAAGAGAAGTAATCAGAATATGAATTAAGAGAGAAAGGTAAGCAAAAGTAGAAAACTTAAGTCTACAAGTTAGTGACTAGTGGTCATAATGGTAATTTTCAAAGTAGCTCAAAAGCTCAAAAATTTAGTGCATTAGCAAAGTACAATGATCACTAAGCAAGCAGACAATTAGTTTATGCATTATACTTATTTTTTAAAATAATCAGTATCCAATCCTAGGTACACATAATAAAGTCTGAATACCTTAATTTACAAGATAAAAAAAGAACAGCATGGTTATAGAAGAAGCTCTGAGAAAATTAGTTTTTTTAACTTTTATGTTTCTGGGGATTTGGTCTTTTCAATTAAAAAGTCCCAGTTGTGTAATTTTTATTTTATTTTTTTTTTTTTTTTTCCTTCTTGTTTTTTCTCTTTTTTTTTTTTTTTTTTTTAAAAAAAAATTTTTTTTTTTAAATTTTTTTT
>JBAFWW010055304.1:0-32396 GCA_036873685.1 Agapornis canus
GCCCTAATGGGGCTCCACCGCCCCGCCCCCGCGACGGCCACATGCGCGTCCCACCGCGCCCATCGGCTGCCGCACGCCGCGCCCCCCAATCGCCGCCGGGCCGTTGGCCTGGAAAACCCGTCGGGGCGGGGCCTGGGCAGGTCCCGCCCATGTGCGGTGATGTGCGGTGATGATGTGCGGGGCCGGCGGGCGCGGGGTGACCCCCGGGAACCCCATTGACCCCCAGTTTGGGGCGGGCAGGGCCGTCTCCTTTTACCCCGCTCGGGTGAGCTGTGGGGGCAGGCACTGGCTCCTCGCCGCCGGCTCTCGTCGAGGGAGCGGGAGAAGGGAAGTTAATTAAAGACTTGCCCTGCTAATCCGTGCGAAGGTGGGCGATGAAGCCTGCTTCGGCTGGGTACGCGGGCCACGGTGTCGGTGGTGGGCTACACTTGCCCACCCATCGCACCCGGGGCACTGCTGAAGAGAACGGGGCGCAGGGTCATCGTCACTATTAGACCTTAGCCCTTGCCATCAGCCTTTGCCCTCCTGGCTGTGCGGAGCCGCTTAGTAAAAGCTCCCTGGGAGGGCTGGCAATGGTGGGCATGTCGCAAAGCCAAGCAGCCCCAGTGTTAATGTAAAAAAACATGGCAAAACCCACGTGGTAGGCATTAAAGGATGTGGTGGGCATGCTGAGGATGGTGAAGTAGCCAAGTATGCATTTAAATCCCTTCGCTTTTGGGCAGTCTTTTTTTTTGGTGTCTGTTCAAGCTGTTGGAGTTGGCAGCCCTTGTTTCAGTTGCTCACACCTCACACTGCTTAAGCAATGTGAGCTGAGCTCCTGGTTCTCTAGTGGTCTCATAGTGTTTTAATCCTCTGTGAAAAAATCCAAGAGAAGGATGAGTAACAGTGGAGACATTTAACTCAATGTGGGATTTTTTTCTATAGATGCAAATCAGAAGGTGAGATAATGTTACCAGAGAGACTTTTCAGCAATTTGAAACTCCCCACTTGGTGAAACAAATGTGTTTGGAACTGAGAAAGCTTAATATAAAGATGAAATTTGGTCTGTCGTTTAGCAGCATCTCTCTTGACTCTCTAAATAGGAATTATCTGAGGTTAGGAAATGGCAATTTTCCCTTCGTGCTTCGAAGCACATTTGGTTTTCCTGTGTTAGCAGCCTAAGTTTGTTATCTGGAGTCCAATCTGGTCAGAATCAGCTTTCTGCATCCGAAAAAATGAAAATGTAACACACAGGAAACAACTTCAGGCTACGACCCTAGGCTACAGCTTTATTACAGGCAAGAGTGTTAAACCTACTTATCACCTTGGAAGCTTCAGCTGCAGTTCTAACCCTGGGTGCTCTGCTCTGCTGTTTCCCTGCATCCTGGATGTAGTATCACTGTCACACCGCTGAACAACTCCTTTTAAATCTTAACCAAGCCTGAAAATAGGCACTTCCAGATTGCATCTGTGTGGAAGTTCTCAGAGGGAAAGCAAAACCACTTGTGCAGACAGGTGAAGCCTCAGAAGAGGCAGCCTCTGTCACTCTTTCCATCAGAATGAATTTGGATTTCTCCTGTAATATGAGAAAAAACATGAAGAGTGAAGCAGAAGTGTGAAGAAATGAACCCGTTCTAAAGGGAAAGTGAAGAAGAAGATGACAAAGATGGCAAAAGAACTGCTTGTACTGCTGCTGCTACAACAAAGCTGTTTGTCCCTCACCCTGTGTTCCCCCCTGCCACCTATGCAAGCCTTGCTGTAGCACTTATCAACAAGATCTAAATATGTTTAGACTGTGCTGGCAGCATTGCATGATTTTCATCGTTTATTTCTTCCCACTTCAGGTTCCAAAGGCATAGGAAATAAGATTGCTTGGCTTGTAAATAACCTTGTCAAAGGTGATTACAGTCATATATTAGCAGATCTGAATCAGGAATGAAAGAATTTATGGCCAATGCACTCTTTTAAGTTGTGTATCTGTTTATCTGATCCTCACTTACAAACGCCTCTAATTAAGCTATAAACTCTTAGTTTCTACTTAACCATATGGGCAGCCTGGGAAGTTTGCTACAGTAATGTAATTTACCCATTCTACAGCTATGTCTGCAATGCAAATTCAGCATAACTGCTTTAATAGTGTTATAACCAGCTCTGGTTTTCACGACATGTGCAGAAATAAAGCCTGTCCAAGTTACCAACTATAGTCCTGAGGAAACAGCACAGACAGGTTTCTTTTTGAACCTAGGGGACTTTATTTGTGCCAGAGAAAAAATACACCCATAACCCTGCGGACAGTAGTAAATAAGGTAAGAAATCACAATCTGCAAATGCAGGTCTCTGGGAAGGGTCTATAATATTCCTCCTGATTCATTTTGCACTTTCTGTGGGAGCTACTCGGCTCTCCTATGAGTTTGTTGCATTCAACCCTTGGGGACTGCTCGCAGTTTTTAGTTGCATGCACTTTTCATTCACCTAAAGTCTGAATAATTGGAGGGTAGGGTTTACTCTGCCACTGGAGAGAGTATAAGGAAAACTTCCACATTAAAAAGGTCCAGAATTGCAATATCTGTTTATGTATCTTAAACTTTCATGAAATATCCCGAAATATTTATGCAAGAAGAAACATAGTAACAACTGATAGGCAAGTTTAAAAAGGGCTGGAGTCCCAGCTTTGTTAGTGGGACATAGCAAGACCTGCAACTTTCATGGGACTGCTACCTATTCTGTGAAAAATGTGTCTAAAATATACCCTAAAGTAGTGCTGACAGTTACGAATTTCATGTGAGGAATGCAATTTTGGGCCTATGTTGCAGGCGCTTGCAATTTAAAAATGTGAAGTATGAGAAGTTTTTGTGTGATTTTGAAGAAGGGGGGAAAGCAGCCATGCAAATTCACACAGGTACCCTGGAAGGAAATGCCTAGAGCGATCCATCAGATCTTCTTTTCCAATCCTACCTCTCCCAGGAAATATTTTATTTCTTATTATCTGTAAAGTATCCTATGTTTTCATATTAAAACCTGACATACAGAGATGTGACTGCAATGCAGGCATGTGAATAAAAATAGCTCCTCAGCTAGGCAGCAAAAATATGATCTAACACTGATACAGCTTTGAGGCTAACCTGGCTTGGAAGAGATGGTTGGACCAGATGGACCCCAGAGGTCCTTCCAACCCTGGTCCTATGATCTAGAGCTGTAGGATTTAGCCAATACAGAAGACACAGACCAGACTATGTTATCTTAGTAAAGCAGTTTAAATATTGGGGAATAGAAAAAGAGATGGAGAGTTTGAATGAAGCACAGCGGTCTTTATACTGACAGTGGCTACTTCACGGGGGTCTGCCTGGTGGTGTTACTGTGTATTTAAAGCAAAATTTGTGTTAGATTAGGGGCAAGATTTTAAGTTTTTGCAAGGTCAGATTGTACTGTCCTATTTTGGTTTTGCTTTTCTCTGTGGTGTGAAGCACAGACCAGCTGCTTCTGGGGAGCTCTGCTAATTTTTGCTTGTTTGATTTGCTTTGGCCTTATCCATAGGCTCCACAACTTTTCAGCTATATGGTCCTTCCTGATCTATGTTTAAAAGTTAGCTGAATCCTTGCATGGCCTGCTAAAAAAGGTTTCTTATGGATTTAATTCCCAGGCATTTTCTCTAGCTGTTTAACTCTCTCTGTCCTCTTTACCTGGACTAAAAAGTTATCCTTTTATGTAGGATTCACACCCTGCCTTTGATCACTAACTTCTCCATTGGGTTCTTCTAGCCTAGTTATTTCCTGTGGACTAGGATAAAATCAGCAACTTGGCTGAGATGAAAAGAACAATGTTTAATTTAGCTTACAATGCATGTAAGTAATCCCAGTCCTGTTTCTGAGATCCACTGCTGTGCCTTGTGCTCCCTCCCACTGGAGCTGGAGTCAGTCCTGCTAGCTTTAGTGACATTTGGAGCAGCTCTTGGAAAACATCCCCATGTTTTCCTGCCATGGATGATTGTACTCTGCCTTCCGAGTGGTCTCAGATAAATCTAGTTGTATTCTAGAAATAGTGGCAAAACTCCAACATTTCTCTAGTTCCAAAGGAATACTCAAAAACCCAGTGGCTCTTTGCATACCTATTTCCCAGCCCCAGCAGGCATTAGACTCCTACCTGTACGCTTATGATGCTACTATGGATTTTTCACAATGCTTTCCCCAGGAGTGTGTCCATTTCATTGCCTGGAGGTGTTTCTGTTTTGACAGGAGACACTGAGATTGAACATCCTTCTGTTGTCCTCACTTTGAGAGATGAAACAGCTTTGAGAGCATATGTCTGATCCCACATCCACCGAGACACTTGATGATTAGCCGCTTCATAAGATCAACCCGGATTTGTAAGTACTGTACAGAAAAAACTTGACAGAAGACAATAAATATTATTTTGGATAAAAATCCATGATAATTTTTAAGAATCTTTTGTTCCTATTAAATCCAATTTACTTTAAAATTACACTTTGAGATTCCAGGGTGTTAGAAGTTAAGGACAATACACCATACCATTTGTCCTTTTCCTTCTCTATAATGGCACAAGTGTAAATCACAACCCTAACTTGATTAGCTTTTGTTTCACTGTGTTACGGTTTTAACATTATTTAAACATAGTTCGTTATTTAACTGTGCAGAGGATCTTAATCTTTTACTTAAATGTAAATTGCAAAGTACAATCGCTAAACAAATTGATTGAATACATTGATTATTCATCAAATAATTGTGGCAAATCATGTAATCAATTATTCATCATCCTCAGAGAAGAATGGATGACATGAAGAATAAGCTGTAATTAAGATAAACCACTATTGGGTTCTGTACTGATAATTTCTTTTGAAATTACAATTCTTGCAATTAAATCAAATTGAAATTAAAATGTGAGTAGCCTGATTGAGGCACTGAGTAATGATTGTACAAAAGAGTAATCTGCTGGAGCCTATTCATGTACGGGGCCACAGATGATATTTGCTGCCTGAAATACTTTCTATTTTTCCTCATGCATTACTTCTGTCTAGTGCAAAGATGCTATTGTGATTATAGATTTCAGTCTCCTCCATTATTATGTGACCGATGCACCAGTTGCAAAAAGCAAAACACATTCTTAAAAGCAAATTAAACATTTAATTCCCATGCTAGGTTTATCTTTAGCCTAATTTGTTTGTGCCACCCAGAATTTAGACTCAAAATGAACATGGATAAATTTACATTGCTGCAATGGTTTGGTTTTGTGAATCTTATGGAGTTTTGACTTTATTAATATATTTATTATTTCCATGAATACAGGACCTGGCCTGCTGGCCATTTGGACCAATGGGAATTCTCCTTTTGTCTTCAGTCATGTAACATGCTTAGAAAAAGTATCTCTAGGAAACAATAAAAACATCAGCATTACGTCTTCATCAAAACTACTGTTAATGAAACAATTTCTCAGTCAATTGGACTCAGGGGAAAGTGAGGTCTGATCTTGACAGCAGTCCCCAGCATGTGCGGATGCTGTCTTGAAATAGTCAGCATTTTTTGACTACCACACTAAGAATGAAAGGAATGAAATGGTCTTCCACCTGCAGAAGGGCACTAACGTGGCAAATTTTGTTTGGCTTTCATATTAAAAAATATTTCAGAAGGATTTATAAAGGTAGGATATTTGTTAACGTGTGGGGTGAACTATTCTCTTGAAGTATTTTCTATTCAAGATATATAACTGAATGCAGCTATTAGCTTCAAATAATAACTTTGCATGACATTGTTTTGATGCTGATAGGATGGGTGTGATAATAGATTACAAATATTTAGGTAGATTTAAAATTCATATACTGAGAATGTGCTTTCAGGTATCATTAAGACTATGACTTAAATATGAGCTGTCTCACAGTTTCCTAGGTCTTTTTGTCTCAATCATATGCATTATGACAATCAGTTCAGAAGCCATAAAGGCAAAAATTGCAGGTAATGTACACATGGAAAAATTTATTCCATTGCCTAAATAGCTGTTACTTTGACAATGAAAAGGGGGAACAGAATTCAATCAGACTTAAATAGCGTTTTAGATAGACCTCTAAAGTGAGACAGAAATGATAATGCCATCAGAAGTATTTTCTCTCTCTGCTAAGATGAAACGCATTTTACTGTGTCTTTATATTGAGTATCAAGAAATGAACGATTTTCAACATTTGTTGAAAGTAATTTTGGAACATAAATATGAAAAAATGAGGCACAAACCAAAGTAAAACCCGCTCAGATTCGTAGTATTGAAAGCATGCAATAGACTTGCTTTCTGTGTTTTAAATGCATATCATGTTTTCAGTGTTTGATGTTCATTTTTCAAATGATTTGTATTCCCACGTATTAGGCTGCATGATATTGTTTCTGCTTCTTAGTGGGTAAAGGCACTATGCTGCTAGTTCACATAGACAAGTTTAAGATTCTGCTTCCTTTAGCAGTTTGAAATGACTTTGAAATACATTTTTAGAAAACCTTTGAGTTGTATAACCTGGGAACATGGGGTTCATGGAAACATAAAAGTTATAAATAAATAAATTAAAGGATGGTTTGGGTTTTTTTGAGATGGTGAAGAGCCAGAAACCCAACAGAAGCAGAAGGGGATGATGAGTGGGCCGCATTTCTGAAAACCAGAGCTGTTGACAGAATTCGAATGCTTATTCTTTTCCTCCCCAAGTATTTACCGGATTCAGATATCGAGTAACTTCACTGAAGTTGAACCTGAACAGCTGGTAAGTAAATACTGATCTATTTTTCCAGTTTCTTCTCTTCCACTGAGTGTCACAGCATAATTTGCCACAGCCCTGACAGCTCCGTTTAGCACTAAGTCTCTTCTAGGTCTAGTTAGGGGAGACTGTTACCAAATTTTGTAGTTTCATTCTCCATCCTATATGTCTCATTGTAAATTAATTGCCTCTGTGAAGTGTCAACAATTAAGTAGGCTGAGGTACTCCTTTGGAGGTGTCATTTTCTCAGGCACTGCCTATCTATCTGTCAAGGTTGACATGTGAAAATATGTCAAGTCATCTGATTTGTCAGCTAAATATGCCTTATATTTCTTCGTTTGCATTCTATGTAGTTAAACCTGATATAATGGAAACTCCAGAAAGTCAAAACACCGGAGTCAGCAAAGCCAGTTTTGGTAAACTCACACTGAATTATCTGGCCAGTTTAAGCTAATTGGGAAGAGAATTTCTCAGCACTGCCTGTACTCTTCAGATTGGTTTGAGATTCTCTACAATATCACATGGTTTTATTCTGTACATTGTTTAGTTGCAGTGAAGGAAAGCACACGAGTCCTTGCACTTAAAATTGGGTACATAAATTTCAGAACAGCAACTTTCTGTAAAAACTGTTGGCACATTTCTTTTCTGCGCATGTGTTAGTTGGGATCCTTTTCATTCTTCTCATTGTGCTGATCTGAAAGATCTGCTCACCCACAAAGTCCTGTTCTTTCATCCAGTGGCAAAACTATATCTTAGAATGTAATTGATGGGAAATATGTCAGGTTTGTTTAGTACTTGTTAAATCTATGTCAAACCATGGCAATATCTCACTGACCCCTAGCTCATGATTTATCAAATGTAGCTAAACACACACACGCAAAATGAAAACTGATTTTAACAGGTGAGGAGAGCACTGTCGTTAGAAAATTTGGATCTGCATTGGTACTTCCTAAAAGGCAGCCTCAGCTGTGAAAATCAAAGGGGTGCATGCCAATGGAAGAAGTTGAGGCCCAGATCCACATAGCTGATTGTGGGGAATCTGATTTCCATCTTCCATACTGGTCACCAGAACACTAACCTGAGGCTTGGCTGCCTTGTTTCTCTTCCATCCACAGCTTAAGTGCTAAAATTCATTATCTCCTATATTGCAGAGGAATAACCTGAAAACCATGCTGGAGAAAGGGTGCAGGGTGCAGGGTAGGAAAGTAACCATTCATCTGACTAAGGAGGGTTAAGAGAGAGTGGGATTGAGGACAAGTAAGGAAATAGAGGCATAAGTAAACCCAGCTGGAGATCTGGGATTATCTACCTTCCCAGTGCTGTTTCTCATTTTAGTAGTGACTGGTAATTCCTGCTGTATGAGCATCCGGAAGTTTGAGATGTGGAATAAAGCATTACCTTTGGCTGGGGGCTGCCCGTGCCCATGGGCAGCACAGTCACACCCTAGCTGTGCTCTCAGCATCACAAGTCTCTCTCTGTTTGCTGTGATGATGATACAGGTTTGACAGCAGCAGTGAACATTTTTGCTCTCCCTTATTCCATTGTTGCTCTACTCAGAGAAATTCCTTCATCCTAGGCCTGTCACTTAGCCAAGTGCTTTAAACAAGAAGGTATTAAGTAATGGATAATCACTGCAGGACATCTTTAAAATAATGAAAAGTGGGCCACTGAGAGCCAAAAGGATAGCTTAAGTGTTTAAATCCAGATGAGGTTTCAGGCTGTCCTCATTAAATCACTTAGGCATCTATCTGGGAGCTGATTAGAAGCGATGTAGGCTCTCATTTTTACCTCATTCTATGACATTTTTCTATTAGGTTCCCTCCCCAACATACCATTCATTCCCACACCACCTGCTCACTTAGCACCTCTGCTTCTGCGTGTGTCACTGTCAGGAGATGCCCACCAGGACCAGGGCTTGTTTAACAGATTCCATTCCAGGACAAGAGCATCCAAAAAAGGAAGGGTGCAGCACTGTATCCAGAATGGGTATTAGTTTCACTCCTATGAGCAAAAATTATGAGCTCTCTGAAGTCTGATTTACTGTTTACAGAAATGCGGTGGAAGAGAAACATGCTCCTTTTTTTGTGTTTGACAAACAAATGTGAAATTTGAGGTGCAGGATAATTGTGAGTATGTACAAAATGTATATGAAGTAATGGGTGCGTTTGGTACATTAGTTTGGATCTGACAATCACCCAGAGCCTGCTGGGTTTATCACCATCACCTTATCTTGTCCTGTTCCTACTCCACTCAGCAGTAGCAAACTTCTCAACTGCTACTATTCCATAGACAACCTGTTTCTCCATTTTCTCTCCCTAACATATTCCAGGCAGCTGTTTCTAGGTTGTTAGGTTTCCTAACTCTCCCAAGTGTTTCATCCTGATTTCATGTAGGTCTTCCACATTGTTTCTCTGAATATTATGGGGACCTTCACTGCCTGGATGTTCTTCATAATCTCCCAGATGCTAAAATATAGGACAGGTCATTGCAATCTAGGATGCAGCAACACTTATTCCCTGCTCTTCTTTCTTCAGCCTTACTCAGTAGGCTGGACCTCATTTTAAACACAGCCTGTGGAAGTATTCATTGTGCTTCGTAAAGCTGACTAGATAGGATTTATAAATGAGTAAACATTCTTCCTCTTTCTTACCTATGCAATGCTTTAGTATCAGAGAATCAGCAGATTACCACAAAATAGATGTATAGGAGCTGAGTACACTGGAAAATGTGAAAGTCTATCCCATGCAAAGCTCAAACCCAAAACGCACATTCACCTCAAAACTGAATTTCTATGAGGTACATGATCTTTCATATAAACCTCTGGGTTTGCCTTAACTCATAACACTGGTGTCATCCTGAACAGTTTTCATTCTAGGAATTTGATCCATGCTCTATGCCTAAAAATGCATTGTTTTCATTTAGATTTCCTTGTTTTCTCACTGGTTCTGGGGGACTCCAGTAGCTGGTTATAACTGAATAGTATAATTACAACTTACACTAAGAACTACAATAATCTGTCTCAGAAATCAAGGCCAAACTTCAAGCTTGTCTCAAGTGTGAATGACTGATTAGCTGATTTTACTACTTGAGTAGTGAACTGTAACTGTAATTGATAGCTGCATGTTTAACTACAGCTTGGTCACTGGAAATAATGAGAAATGGTGATAAAGTGGATGTTTTATTAAAGGGAGTGCCACGGAATGTCGAGTTGAAGAGATAAAAGAAGTCACTGGAAAGCAGCCCTAGACACAACACATCTCCTGCTAGGGTGATTGAATATATCCAGCCTGACAGGCACTGCCCAGGACCAGCGGGAAGAAACATTGTCGCCCTGTTTTAAGACTTGTTGGTACTTAGAGCATGTGACAGAGACACCGAGGTCCCAGTGGGGTAAGATGTCACAGCCCTGGCATGCTTTGCAGTCCTGGCTAGCTGCCTCTGCCATGTTCCTAGCAGCCATGGGGGCAGCCCACAGGACTCCTTCCCTCTTGTGCATGAGCTGGTGACATTTTCTGTAGGAAGGTGGAGAAGGGAGAACCCCATCTTAATCCCACAGGAGGGAAGAAAAAGAGGGGATCAGGAGAAGACCCAGCAGTTCAGAAGGACTGTGGTCCTTGCTGTCCAATATCTGCCCTTATCTTCTGTATCAGAAGGCATCTGTAGGAGCTCCCTTTAGGACAAGGAGGAGGGGAGAGGGTGAACCCTCCCTGGACTGACCCCATCAGACATGGAGCCTCCAGTGCTGCAGAAGGAGCAGGGGTGATGCTAGGTCAAGAAACAGATGTGGGGCTGGGGGATGAACTGATCTATAGCTGGAAAGTGTGTGAATGCTTTTGCTCTCTAGGCTGAGCTGCTTGTAAAGTGAAGTTGTGGATGTGGGGCTGATGCCACTGAATTGATGTGAGGGAGAAATAACACCCAAACAAAGCTACTGTGACCTGACCACATGTAGGACTCCCAGGTAGAGGTCTTGTAAAGAACTTCTAAAAGTATTTCTCAATGTTCTCGCTATTTTAGAGCTGGCAGCACTGTAAATACCATGCGGATATCTGGCGAGGGGAGATGTGATCTAAAAATATGACTTAAACTTTCTAATGAAAAATGAAAAAGCCTGGAAAAGTGTGTAAGGATTTAGGAGCTCATCACATACTGGCCTGGGGTAGGAGTCATGACTTTTAAGAGCTTGAGGTTGACGGGAGTAGGCAAATATTGATTCAAAGCTCCAGGGTGTAATGTGACAGGCAAACACCCCTTTGAGATCATTAATGTATGTCCTGGGGAAAGGAGCACATGCTATAGGTTTTGCAGAGTAAGTGAGAACATCCACTAATTGTGTTTTCCTTCAGGTTCCTGTAGGAAGAGGGGTTTGTCTTCTTTTATTTTTCCTCTTTTTTTCTCTTCTTACCAGCTGGTTTCCATAGGCAGGCCAGGCATTTTAAATTCTCTGTACAATTATAATGCAGCTGTAGTTCTGGGGGATATCACTGAACACACTTTTTACCCTGCTATTTGAGGTAGACTGGAAACGTTGTTTTCTTGCATTGCAAAAGAAACCCAAGTAAATCCTTGCATATGAGATGTACCATACACAGTCTTTGAAATCACGAGGTTTGGGAGAGGAAGCTCTGCTGGAAGACATTCAGCTGAGACATAATGCCTACAACAAATTTTATTCTCAATTTTTCTCAATTTCTCCCTCTTTTCCAATACACAGCTTTGATAAGAAAGAATAGGACATATAATGACCCATTTTCTTTCCCTCTTCTTACATCCAGACTTATAAAAGCAATACATTTTGGAAAGCCTGCAATGTGGGAAAATAATAAAACATTATGCCTGTTTAGCCAGAAAAAAAGATGATATTAAAAATCTCTGAATGCTCAGATGAATTCTCAGCCTGATCTAAAACAGAACAGAGGGGAAAAAAAAATCACCAGAGTTTCATAAATTCTAGGTACAGCTTTGACAGAAAATGTAGTATAGGGGCCAGATCATGTGCTTTGCATCAGGGAGTCAGCAGTTTCTGGCCATAGTATGGGCATATCTGTTCCTAGAGAGAAAGGGGTGTGCCTGGGATAGTCTTCATAGGCTCAGAGAATCACAGAATGGTTTGGGTTGGAAGGGACCTTAAAGCTCCTCCAGTTCCAACCCCCTGCCACAGGCAGGGATACCTTTCACTAGACCTTGTTGCTCAAAGCCCCGTCCGGTCTGGCCTTGAACACTCTTTTGGGGAGCTGGTCCCCTGCCTGCTCTTCTGATCTCTTGTGGCTTAAATAAACCTGGAAGAACATTTTCACAATTAAAACCCACACTGTTAAAAAGCCAGGAGTATTCCGCTTCTGTTATTTGACCAGCTCTCGCTTTTCCTAGCTGATGTAAGGCTAAGCCTGCTGGGTGTGTGGTCTGCAAACGCAGCCAAGGATCTGGCCTGGCGTGTCTGACTCTGGTCCCAGTTACATCGGTGTATGCAGCCCAGGACCAAATCTGCTGCAGTAAAGCCGGATCAGACTGCTCTGTGCCATAGGTTTAAATAGCATGAGGTTAGAGCAATGTGGAGAAATAGCTGCCTCCAACTGCTTGTCCCCACCTGTGGTATGACCAGGAGTAGATGTAGCTCCCTGAGCAGAGCTGCCCTGAGCTCCTGCTCCTGCAGCGTGGGACAGAGCTGTCTTTGTCGGTGGGTCACGGTGCTGCAGTTACAAGAGCATCCTCTGTTAAAAGGAGTAATTTCCTCTCTGTTTTGGCTCCTGGGGCTCTTAAGAGTTAATGTCCTGGAATTAGATCAGTTCAAAAAGAACTTGATTGATGAGGGACTTGCACCTTTATGACCCAAAACCAAGCCAGGATTTAGTCTTTGGTCAAATGCTACATTTGTTATGGAAGATTTTTCAGTTCTCAGATTCAATCTAACTCTATGCGTTTTAGCTCATGCATGGCACTTCTAAAGCATGGTAGTGTATCAGCAAGCTTATGGTCCCAAGCAACCTGAAAATAAGAGCTATATGTTGCAATAAAATAATGGCATGAAATGCTCTTTTCTTCTTTCTTTTTGTATTAATACAGGCTCCAGGTCTTTTGTGTTTAATGTCTAAGTAAGATATATGATACCGGTAGATGCAAAGTATAAACTTTAACAGATTTGTATTAGCTAGAAAGTATGTAAAAAAAGAAAAAAAGTTGGTACAGAATGTCCATTGTGTACAATGGAAAATCCTCACGATAAATCGATTCCCAGATTTCTTCCTTACTGCTGTTAAGAACAAGTGGTTTGAAAGACCAAACTTCCCAAAACCCAGTAGGGAAAAAGCCTATTAAACCAGGGTGGGGAGAACTGAAATCAATCTCCTCAATTAATCCTCTGTTTGGACTCCTTTTAAAGCTTTAGCACATGTTATTTTTCCTTAAAGGGGGATTTAGTACTCCAGCAAATGTTCCCACATATCAGCGAAATGTAAATTCACTTCTTTTCTTTTTTCCATGGCCTTTCCTGATTAATGAGGAAAAATATTTTTATTTTGCATAAAGGCCTATTACTTCCTGATAATTTTCATGCTTGAACCTGATCTCTGGTAAACTAATATAAATCAGGAGCAACTTGGTTGAAACCAGTGAAGTAAGATTAACATGGGAGCAGAGCTGTACCCATAATAGTCTTGCAATAGATCTCTCCTCTCTCTTAAGTTTCTGCCGAAGAACGCAAGCCAACAGCATGAATCAAGCATAATTAAGAGCAGAATTTAGCCTGAAAGGTTGCATGTAAGATGACACGCGTTGCTGCGGCAGCACACTGATGTCACACACACACACACACAAACACACAGAGGAGTGTTTGCTTTCTTCCTGCACCAATGAGAAGATCCTGGAGTTATGAAAAAGAAAGCAATCATTCAGGAGCAAACACTGAAATCAGTAATGGAACAGTGTGGAGAATACACAGTATTACTGAGCAAGTAGGTTGCAGTTTATGTTACTGGTGCTTTTTGAACCTTTGCTGCTGTTCCAAGCTCTTTCTTCAAGAAAAGTAACATGAAAGACAAAGCTGCAGCAAAGAAAATACATTAACTTTTGCAATGGTCTCATATGCTTCCTTGCTATTTAAATGTAATGTTTATCTAATAAATAGTATTTCAGTGTTAAACAGTAACTCTCTGTCCCATTTTGAAAGTCAGAGTGTCCTCCAGGAGTTGCTACGATGCCTTTGAAAGCAGTTTTTCTCTAATGAAAAGACATACTATGTCACTGGAACAGGGTCCCAAGGAAGGCTGCCCACCAGTTTCTGCCTCTGGGTAATCTGGCCTCAAACACAACCCTGTGTCAATCTTTCTCACTTGCTCTCTTTCTTCCTGGTCTGCAGGAAACTAAACAGTACCTTGGAAAGAAAGTTGTGCAAGACAATACCACAGTCCAAAGTCAAGCCATTAGTTACTGTGTAAATAGGTTTTTAAAAAGTAAATGTTTTCTATTGCTTTTTCATAGGGAAAAATGGAATTGATTTTTCAGACTTTCAGGTCTTGCCTACTAGAGTATAGTGAAATATTCATTAGTTCATTAGAGCTACTTACTTGCTTAAACCTATGTGTGTGCTTAAGCATGCTGGTGTACTACAACAATTAGTGCTGTACGTAGTACCAACCACCCCACAGAAAACAACCCTAAAGTAAAATGAAATTAGAATGCTGCAACTGTGAAGTTTAAAAACAAGCTTCTCTTCTAATTCTTAAACAGAGGAAATTAAATTCATACTTTCCAGTACAGTTAATCCTGAGCTGTTTGACATATTTGAACATTAGCCATTTGCACTGGGGTGTAAACTGAGTGTGGCTTTCAGAAATGCACTATTCCTGTAGGCTGTTGGTCCAAATTGACTGTCAAAAGTTATCTGAAGAATTTCAGCAGCTGACCTGTTTTATCATGGCCACCAGCTGCTAAAAGCTGTGGATGGTGATGAGAGCTTAGGTGAGAGAGAAGAGTATGGAGAGAAGTTAAAAGACAGGAGGGCACAGAAGCTCTTCAGGTCTTTGGCCCTCATTTCTTACTCATCAAAGAGAAAGTGTGGCTGAGCAAAACCTACTCAGTTGGGCCCTCAGGGTGGAGCCATTCAGGGAGAACAGGGTAATTATAAACTATGGTATTTATTTCAAGCAAATGAAATAAGGGGTTTACACATCATTACTTGTGTTAAACTTCCTAATCAGAAACAACAAGGATAAAAACTGATTAAACTGTGGTTATTCAGGTTGGGATTTGTCTCATAGGACTTTAGTATAGATAGCTATGTTTAAAGTAGCCAACAAACTCTCAACTGCTGGAGAGAAGGAAACATGAGAGTAAGATATACCTGGCCTTCATTAGCTGAGATGCCTATTTCTTTCTGTTAATGGTAAAAGAAACATTGATAACTGATTCAGATATAGTCAAATATGTTTCATTTAGTGAGCCCTGTTCTCTTAATTTCTAACTGTGGATTAGGCAAGGGAAGGATAAAGAAGTTAACTGTTGTAGATTCCTCAACACATTTTGATTTGAGATTCCCAAGGCCCCGTAGTTTGCAAGACTTGTATAAAAGGTCACCTTCACTGCTCACAACGTGATTTTTATTACCAGAAAAACATAATAACTTAGGGCAACAAAAGAGTACCAAAAAAATTGCAGCTGTTCCCTTCTTCCACTGCCTCACGCTTTTCCCAAGCTGCATTTTTAAGTGCCTTGAACTGGGAAAAAAGAGCATGAGAATGAATGAAGACAGTGAACAAGACTTGCTGAGCAAGTTTGAGATGTGGCTGAATGCAAACATATATTTTCTGTCACCAGTGTTTCTGTTACTCCTTCTTGTCCATTCCAAGCAAGGGGAATGCAATTGGCTTATCATGGCAATCCTGAAATAAGTCTCCTGATTTATATGACTGAAGCACTGCTCCTTTGCATGTGAAATTCCTGTAGAAATGTGGAAGAAATGGGTAAATACTGGCAGCAGGGATGGTGTGCTGGTACCTATTATATCAAGTCAAAAAGTCCTAGGGATAATGGTTGCCTGATCTTTAGCTTTGTTTTCATGTCTCACAGAGCAGGGGATGGAGCATGGGAATGGGATGGTGGAATTCCTGGGGTCTGAACTCCGTTTGGATGGTGAGTCTGTGGCCTCAGGCTAGTCTGGCCTTTCAGTACTTCAGTGACTGACACCCTATAAATACACAAATAATAGATAGGAACAACTTAGGTCTGGATTTCATCCTGGCCTCAGCAGGCATGAACCCAGGAGCTGCAGACAGTAGTCTCTTGACAATCTGCCTTGTGGCCTGTGAGCCTCAGTACTGAGTGCTGCAGTTACTTTCTGTCTTATTCTTAAAATACCTATGAAGCAAGGCTTAGAGTGGTACATCACCCCTTTGTCCACCTTTTCTCATCAGTAAAATGGGGCTAATAGAAATATTTTTCTTTCACCTGTGCTTATTTACAAGACTGACAAGATTTGAATCAGTGACAGAATAAGCAATAAGCTATTATCTTTCCAAAAGTTCTCTGAAATCAGAAGTGTCAGTGTGCCAGTGACCAACAAAACACCACATGCCAGATCATGGACATGTTCCACTGGTGAAGAGATGCCCACACAAGGGGTTGCAGTGAAGTCAGCAGAGGTTCACAAAACTATTGGCTATTGCAAGTAAAGGGAGCACAGCGTGGTCATGTCTTACTGCTGATGTTACAGCAATGTTAGTGAGGAAAGATATCTAATCAGTACCAAAGAACTGTGAGATTTAGAAAAAATGAAATATCTATTTAATGACAGATAAAATTGTGAAAGAAATGTAGGAGAAAGGACATTATTTAAGATATCTACCAAACCAGTGCAAGAGATTTTGCTATAATTATATAGCAGGTTTAATAATAGATAAATTCTGACATTATGTTGGAATTAATTGATGTAAAGCATCAGGGTGTATTTCTCCCTCCCTTTCTTGCTGGTGTTTGTAATTCAGAAGAATGAAAGGAGCCTGATTACTAATTGGGAAGAGTTCAATAGGTTACATTTTCTGAGGGAGTTGTGCTTCCATGAACTCACTGTGGCCAGATCCTCTCATCCTAGCTCAGGCAAAATTCCCAACAAAACTCGGCATTAATGTGCTTCAGATAAGGTTTTGTCTTTGTTACCTGCCTCTGCCTTTGGGGTCACTTCAGGTTGTCTGTAGCTCCAGGTGAGTGAATCACTTAAATAAGTGTGTTTCTTTGAAGCTGCAATGCAAAAGGGGATATATAGTGGATTACAGTACACTACACATAGCATAACATCAGGCAGCACATACTAAAAGAGCTGACTGTACGATGCAAAGCCTAGCCTGAGACTCAAAGTTCACCCAGGCTGGGTAATGTCAGTGCTGAGAGGACTGATCCGGTGTTGTGTAACTTGCGGAGCATTGTGCTGGGGCTCAGCCCACGGTGAGATCAAGAACAGCTAATCTCACATCCTCCTGCCCTCAGCACAAGCCTGGATACATGAAGGAGACTCATGGGATGGCATCTTCTTGTGCAGGTCTCCGGGGCAGCATGGGGCAGTGGCATGCCGCTGCCCTAGGCATGGGACTGCACCTTCTGTCTGGATCTCACCCTGTTCCATGGGAGCTGGTGTTTTCTCATCACCCACACTGCATGCACAAACTGATTAATCCCCAAACTCCACAAGAAAAAATAAGCAACAAATGATAAAATAGTTCTCTCCAAACTCCTGTCAAGTGTATGTCTGTGTCTGTTCTATGGAATGCGTTAGAGAGCAAGCCCTGCTGATGTCTGCAGATCCATGCTCTTAGTGCTTACTGCTAGCACAAATCTGCCCTTAATCAGAGCTGATGACTTCACTGTGACTTCTTTCTCTTACGTATCAATACAAAGCAATGACACTGAGGTCTTAGATCCACCCCAGGTTGCTCTTAAGGACCACTTCCAACCAAACAGATCTCTAGGGCTGGTGCCTGAGAAGCTCTGATCCCTTGGAAAATGAAGGCAGGACATTTGTTTGCCGAAAGGAGAGCTGCTGGTTCACTGTGTTTAATTTGCAGTATCCTGCTGAAGGAATAAATGTTCGGAACTGTTATCATCATTATGTGCTGCTGGTTGAAGTTTTCACTGTATCAGTAGCCATGCAATGTGTCTGAAAAGGCTAACAAAAAAATACCTTTGCTCCCAGCCAAGACAAAGCTAAATAGTGGAAAGAATTAAAACCTGCTCTTGAGTTTTCCTGAAACTGGTGAGGTAAAATACAGTGGCAAAATATATGCCAACTGCTAGCTCTGGGTGTGAGCAGGATCTGACTGAGTACAGACAGTCTTCTTGTGTATGGTCCTCCTTGTGTGCATCTGGACAGAAGTGATATCCAGTGATCATGCATCCCTGACTGAGTGATGCTTCAGCTACTTATTCAGGCATCAGGGAAGCTTATGAGCCTTCCTACAGGACAGTGACTGTTGTCAAGTGAATTTTGCCCCACGGAGTTCTGTATATCTCTTTGTGTATCTCTAATCCTTCTAGATCTCATCAGCAATGTATTGTAACATTATATCAGCAGTGTAACTGCAGCTGTGGCTTCATATAGTTCAGGGGGTGAAAGGGCTGGTTGTACATATTAACTTCATAGGAAAAGGAAGGTCCATCACTGTTCTAAGTGTGCACCCCTGAGTAATCTGTATTGTTCATGATTCATCTTCAGATGTGAATGCTGCCAGCTAGAGAGCAAGCTTTGGATTTACACACATGTCTCATGGATGTGGTTCTACTGTATGTGGGAATGCTAGGGGCTATTGCAAGAAAAAAGCTCAGTGTCTTGAAGCTTACCTGGAGCCTACCATGGTCTTTGTGTGATACCCTGAGTCATTAAAGCAGAAGCAGATTTGGGTATAGATTCACACTGCATGGCCAAGGACCTCTTCCCAAGGTTGCTAGAAGGAGCAATATGCCACATAATTTGCACATCACTTGTGTCCAGTGTGGGAGTACCATTTCCCCTCTGTGTTATGTGTAGAGGAACTGCTAAGCTTAGCATAATGCAGTTACAGCACACATGACTAACATTAGAAAATGGTTCTTGAGGCTTTCTCTCACTGAAAATTAAAGAAAAAACAACCTCAGGCTCTTGAGACAAACACTTTGATGTAGCTTGGAAAATAGCAGAAAAGCTGCTCTGAGTGCTGGGCAACCCACCAAGAGTTCATAAGTTAATAGGAATCAAGAAAGCATTACTGTAAGCAGCATTTCTGTTTCGAGCCTTAAATTAAGCATACATTTTCCATAATGAAGAGAAATGCATGCCTGGGGTTTAAAGACAATGCAAAGAAGGTTATGGGAATAGGACATAGTAGGAAAAATTTCCCAATTATGCCTTGTGCTTGTCTGCATTCTAACAGCACCAGAAACATCAACAGCAAAAGCCAAGATGCTGAATTTTCCTTTCAGAAGATAAGGAAAGTGTTTGGTCTGTGATTGTGATTTATAGCCATTCTAGTGGTCCATAGAGACTGTATTGAGTAGTGGCCCTTGTCACTCTGAGGGCAAACAACATGGCACAGCACAAACCAGGGTGTTTTTCCCCTCAGAACAGAGTGGTTCCTCCCACATTGCTAATCAAGAAGAATGCTTCATAAAGACTCTCATCCAGGAGAGAAGAGTGTAAGCTGCAGTGGACAGAGATCTGTTAACAGCTAAACAGAATGGACAGCCACATGCAGGCATTTCAGCCTGGTCCTGTTGCTGTTACTAGCACAAATCAGTAAAAACTGAGACCATAAGATGGGCCTCATACAGTCACATTTGAGAAATTTACTGATGTGTCCCATGGAAAGTCTTTGCATGACATCCTCAGAAGGGTTTCCTGAGGAAGAATGGAGTTCACTGACAATATTTTTATTTTATTTTATTTTATTTTATTTTATTTTATTTTATTTTATTTTATTTTATCTTATTTTATCTTATTTTATTGTTTATTTTTATTTTAGGAGTTTGGATGACTCTGTTACTGTACTACTGAAGTCATTCACACTGTTCAGTGTGGAAAGCCTCATAATATCCTGTGCAATATGGGCAACTATTTTATGAATCGGGAATCAGACGCAGAGCAGGAATTTGTAGCTACCTTGTCAGAGAAGACTATCTGGAGCACCCTTTCTTGAAATTGGATCGCTTTTCCTCTGCGTTTGTTCATCCTTTCTAATTCTTAAGAAGATAAGACTCTATTAAATCCATGGAAATGTCACCATTTCCAAAGGCGTGCAGAGCATACTTCAGTATGTTTCTGGTGGTTTCATCTCTGGCTCAGCCAGACAAGATTGTACCATATTTTCAACTACTTTAACAAGGCAGCCATATTTGAAATGAAATATTTCTACTGAGTTTCCTAAATCGATGAATGTTTCAGAATAATAACTTGTGAGAATTCTTCTCACTGAGTCAGTACATAATCACATCGAAGTGTGAAGTTGTAAAGGCTGTTACTTGCACAAACTAGGGATCTATATCTGAGCAGTGTGGGCATAAGGTAACTTTGGGATGCAAAGTGGTCCTAGGTCTAGCCTCAAAAGAGTATAATGTATTCTAGAGACCCAGTTGCTGTTTCAAAACCAAATTGCTCTGCCTGAGAAAATGCTTGTGAATATATATGTGGCTGTGTGCTGTTTTAAAGTTTGTTTGTTACCCCTGAAAGATGGCAGTGAATAATCCCTATGTGTGATAATAATTTCATAGTCAGTTTTGGGCTAGAACACTGCTATGTTCTTGCAAGCTATTTAATTGCTTTTTAATTAATTTATCTTCTCAGCTACTTAGTCAAATGCTATTTGCAGCCATGAAACAGGCTAGGGCCTGGTGGAGGTTCACATTTATTTGACAGATCTAGCTTTTGTGGCTTTCTAGATGACAAATTAGTCTGACTTTTGTAGTGCTCTGGCAACTGTAGTGATCCAAATATAGTTTCCTGAATTCCCAGCACCTTGTTTTCCTTAATGCTCTTCTTTGTTTGAGTCTTCGAAGGCATCTGTATGTAATCTCTTCTACAGGTGTTCATCTTTGGTCTTGTCCGTAGAGACCAAAGGAGGATTTGTGTTTAGCTCATGCCCATCTTAGCCATTCACAATATGCTAGATAATGTCTTTAAGAAGTTCACTCACTCATAACCACACCTGATACTTGGGCTAATGTAAATGAGCTTTCAAAGGCATAAGCAATGGTTTAAGATTCCAGCGCTCAGGATGTTACGCTGGCTTTTTATATCACCAGAGACATCACTAACATGAAACCTAAAATTTATTCATGTTATGCAGCCACTCAAAAGGAGTGGCATGATAAACAAGGGCATGATACACATTCACTTTTGTTTGATATTGGCCAACATCTTGTCTTGCATCCCAGCCTTCTGATGTGTATACTGCTATTCATAGACAATGGCAGAACTGCCTCCTTCGTTACATTAATCCTGATGTTTGTATCTGACAAAACTGAAAACCTCTTCCAAATTATATTGCATCATTCATCTTTGAGGTTTATTTCTTCGTGGTGTTTCAACATTATCAGGTAGTTCAGTACCTGAATTGTAAAAACAAGTAGAAGCTTGGTCTCCATGTGTGTCTTAGTGTCTTCTGTCTGCAACCTCGTATGAGTAATGCAAAGAGGGTTCCCTAGGGAATTTGTGATGGAGGTTTGATTTTATATTGTTTATATAATAAGTCCTGGTTATCAAAGATATTATTTTATTACTTCCAAAACCAAGAAACCTGCTTGGTTTGAAGTCTTCAGAGATGAAGCATGTCTGACTGACTTCAGATACAATGAGGTTTTTTAGGTAAAGGCTTTGTTATCAAACATTTTCCAGTATTTGACTCCAGTAAGGGAATTGTTTGTAAAGGAACCAAGATTTTAAACCTCATCTGAAAATCTACGTGGGTGTCTTCGCTAGGAAAAACAAATCCCCCTGCAAGTATGGATATATGAAATCTGTTCCTTAGGTCTATCTATTTGTGTTGTTTCGAGATTTGCTAGGAATGGAAATGAAACCTTTAAAAATGGTAACTAATTCAAAAGCCACCAAGATTTTGTCAGAAGTGTTCATTTCTGCCGATCACACAATGGCAATAATGCACTCAAAATATTTTCTTCAGTGGACTTACCCCTGGGGACCAAAGAAATGTTGGTTTGTGGTCTATTGTGTACCAAGGACAAATGAACTAAAATGGTCATTTTGGTCTGATTAAATCTGTTTCAGAATAAGAGTATGAAATCTATGACGCAGCTACTTGTTCTTTGAACAAAAGAGTAGTGAAAAAACATTTAAACTAAAGTGCTCAGCAGTTGTTATGGTGACACATTAAACTACCCAATCATTCTGATCTGGATCCAGAAGCAGTTAAAGATGTAAGGCAGGTGTGCTCCCATTTTGGAGCACTTCAAATTAAACTTTGTGAGCTGTAGCTGAGAAATATCTTTGCAGTGGGGATGGGAATTCTCACAATAAAATAAAACAGAATTTACACTGAAGTAACTTATAAGCTATGAAATACCAAAATTGAGATGCTTGTGCAATGTTATCTCACTTTACTGTGCCCTTTATGTGTTTCTTGTTACATGGTCACACACATTTAGCAGATGTGCAGCAATCACTGAATGGGAACTGAAGTGCTCCAAGGAAAGGTCTTTTTTCTTTGTAGAACAGCAAAGAATAGTGCAAGGGAGTGCCAAACAGTGCCTAACAGTATAGGTTGATCTCTGTCACACACTACTGGGGTAGTTTCTCTGCTGAGTGCATAGGGGCACCAACAGCATCTCTGTGGCCATGCAATGTGTATGTGTATGTGTGTATGCATGTACATATACACAAATATATATTTTTACTATGATTTTTCAGTGTAAGGAGTCTGAAATGTGAAGGCAGTGTTGCAGACTGGTGTTCTTATAAGATGATACTGAGGTTGTCAGTTGTACGCTTACATGTGAACATGTACTACGCGGTTTGCTGGGAACCAGACCTCTCACAGTATGCAGCAGTTTCTGGAATAAACTATCCTCAGAACTGCACCTGGCTTTTGCTTTATGGAGCACCATTTTTGCACTTGAAAAGTGAACCAACATATGAGCAGTGTGCATAATTGTGGGTCTAAGTGATTTGAGGAATCCTCTGCAGTCCCATGAGACCAATGCTAATTTCTCATTTCTGATAGTCAGTCTGAATGACTGCTGAGCTCAGCTGTCCCTGTTGTGTTAGGCTGATCTCCTTTTAAAGAAAAATTCTGTTTTCCCAGAAAATTGACTTTTACACAACTAGATCCACCTCTATGAATGTGCTTGTCAAGAGAAATGGTGAAATAACTGAGGAATATTCACATCTGAAACTGTAAGCTGCTCAAGAGCAGCAGGAATCCTGTAAATTGCTCTGTATTTGTGCTGTGCCATGAACCTTGGGGCCACATTACTGGCTGATCCCAACATGTTGCTGTATTTGTCACCAAGAAATTATCACAGCAATAAGATGGTAGTGACTCTGGAGGCAGTTGCAGTGGAGTGGATGCTACCTTATTTGTGCTGCAACCCCTGTGTGGATGAGCAGGGGATTTAAACACTTTCATATGTCATCCTAATGGTAAAAGTATTTCTCTTTCGCAGCCTGTACATGAGCTAAAGCCTTTTTAAATATGCAAGAAGAATACTTGCAGCTCCCAAGTACAGCACAGGCTACATGGGGGAAAAATGTATTAAGACTTATGATCCTAGCAGAGTTAGTTCCGGTAATGCAACCCATGTAAGGCTTTGGTTTTGCAATTCTGGGATCAGGTATAGTTTATATCCTAGAAAATACTGGAAGTAATTTCTACCTAAAATAGACAAATTTGGGGGCAAAAAGGGGTTGGTTGCATGGTATGTTTGAACGTTGGGCAGCTATCGAAGAAAGAAGGGGATTGAAGAAGCAGAGACTCCTGTTAGTCATTCTTACAGTTCTAAAGCAGCAGCCTTGTCCTTGGCTTTCATGGATCCGGGGACAGCTCAAAATCTGTCTTATGGCCCAATAGCATTCCGGCCCAAGCATGTGTAATTTCCTCAGTTAGCCTCACCATCTCCTCTCTTTTGGGGTTGTAATAAAGTACCTGAGAAAGCACACACATGGTTCTGCTGAACAGGAGTCAGCACTCTCCTCTGTGTGCACAGGACAGGGGAGGAAGACCAAAGGAAGAACGTGCCTGTTGCTGTCTGTTTCAGCTCTCTGGGACCAGAAAGAAGGGCCGAGACATGGAAGGGTTCGCGATCAGGCGAGGGACTCAGCCTAAGACCCAGTGTCTGGCAGGAAGCCCAAGTTTCAGATTTGTGAGAAACTGTCTGGGGGAGAGAAACATCTTTACACTAGATGTGAAACAGGAGGGCCTGAGGGAGGGTTGGAGAGGAGCCCAAGAATGAGCACAGCCTGCTGCAGTCATCGGCTCCAGCCGGGGCCTCCTTTCTTCCACTCACGTGAAGCTATTTCTATTGTCATTAAGCCTTAAAAAGCTGTTTGTGTATCTGGATGTGCACGTGTGTGTGCGCATGTGTTTGCAGAAGTGACATGTTTAGCTTCAGATCTGACAATGTGCCTTTGGCAGATTCAACGTAAAAATTAACTTGCTCTCTGCCTGTTTTCTTTCTTTTTTTTAAAGAATAAAACAAAACCAGATTGAGCTTTTACACTTAGAGCCCTAAGAAAATCATAAAAGTGAATTATGGGGTGAGAATTACTCTTTAAAGGAAAGCTTTACACTGGAGTAAACTTGGAACATTTATACATAAAATATTACATATAACATTTATGTGTATAAAATCTGCTGAACTGGCCAGTTTCTCACTATTATATAAACTTTATGCATTTGAGAAAGCAGACTTTCTTTCACAGAAAATAATTTGTTCTAGCTTTTATTATAAAATAATAATCCCTTGGAATCAACACTTGATGCTATTGTCAGAGCTGTCTCCTCTGTGTACTGTTTGGTTTGAATAATTTGTCCTTTGTAGACCGAGAGTACAGTGCATTGGTCTAGCAAGCTAAAAGCATGATGGAAACAAGAAGGAGAAAGATAAGGCGGGGAAGCGAGCGCATACTGCAGACAAAGGACACACACAGTTTTGGGGTGCAGAACTCAAGTCTAAACCACTCCGCATAGTTTGGAGAGGGAGTCTGGGTCTGGGCAGCTGTACAGATGTTGAGTTCCAAAACTTAATCTTCTTGGTATAAGGCAGATCCCAGGTTTTATAGCCACTCATGGAGACACCTCAAAGAAGGGACCAGGAGCGGGTTCCTGGGGAAGGCAGTGAGCAGCAGCACAGAGCTGGTGACCGGAGAAGTGTTGGGAAACCTCTGGCAGGAGAAAGATCCTGTGGCTGTCGCTTTCTCTCCTGCTCTTCCCTGCTCTTGCTGCCTTGCTCCCACCAGCCTGGGGCTGACACCTCCAAGGGATGTCCCAAGGGAGGACTGTGAGCAGCAGCTGTGCTTCTCCCGGTCCAACAGACAGGTACCTCCTCCTGGAGCGGTTGGACCTCCCTGGAGATGGTGCATTGACTTTCCAGACTCACTGGACTCATACAGGCACTGGACACACATTAAGTGAACAGACCTGGAAAGAAAAATGTCCTCTGCTGTGTGCAGTGCTATCCTGATGAGGACTGAAAGAGAATGAAAGAAAATGCAAAGTATACTAATGCTGTCCCTTAATTCATGTCTGTCTGTGCTCAGATACCATAATGACAAGGTCTTATAAAAGCCAGTACAATGTAGAATAACCCGCAAAAGCATTTATGTGGTATAAATAGACATTTCTTAGCCTATCTGTAGAAATACTGGCTATTTCTGCAGTTCGTCTAGTGTTGGGCTACTCCACAGCAATTCATATGAGATCTCTTTCTGCAAACCCACTGCTTGAAAGCTGTGACTTGTTCTTACAGAAATTATTACGGAATGATCTAAAAAGCAGAAGAAAACCAGAGACTGTTCATGGAACTGTAAGCTACAGAAGTGTTAATTTTTTTCTTACTCTAAGCAGGAACAGAAACTAAACATTTCAGTGCCCTCAGAGAAACCCAGCATATATGATCATCTCTAATTGTCTGCCAGGGAAAAGCTGTGATTATGAAGAAATCACTGATCTAATCCCATAGTAGCTTTTCCTAAAATACTATCTTTCCAAAATACCCTTGTTTTCTTTTCACTTCTCCAGTACTGCGTTGTTTTAAAGAATTGCAAAATGCCCTTTTCACAATGAATCAAGCATCAACACCGGATTAACAGAATCAAGGTTTATCTCCTGGAATGATAGGAAGAAAATAGATGAAACATTTAATTGAATTGCAGATGTTATGTCTAGAAGAGCAAAATACTCTGAGAGTAATTGAGTAGGTTGCCATCTACACTAAGCAGAGATTTTTAAGACAGAATACATATGGAGAATGCAAATGTGCAGAATGCACACATCTGTGTTGAATGTTAGTTTCCAGTGGTATCAAGGAATACACATGTTTTTCTTAGATTTTAGAACTTAGTGGTATCAGTGGAAATAAAATAAAATGTCTGATCATATTGCTGAAGTCAGCAGAGGAAGAATGTAGAAAAATCCTTTCCTTCTTCCTGAGAGACATCTATAATAAATCATTAGTGGTATATTAAAAAGTTGCTTATAGCAACTTGGGACTAAGTGTCTTCCTATGCACCAAAAGAGTAAAAAAGGAGGATATAAAATTTGAGCAATATAAGTCTGATTTTGTGCTTCTTTAGGTGAAATACAAAAACATCAAAATGATGTTGTTCAGTCCCTTAAACGTCATAGTATTTCAAACAACATTCGGTGGATAGAAAAAGAGAAAATAATTTCTTTAGGGAATATTTGTGTTACAGAAACTATAAATTATGTTTTCTCGTTTTCTAAAACAAGCAGTTATTCTGACAACTGAGAAATTATGACTATATACAGTCAGAAATAATACACTATCATATTTTAGCTTCTCAGGTAAGAAGAAATACAGAATTGCAGTTGTTATATTAAACCATTCATCTTATCATTCATTTACATTTCAGCTTGCAGCACAGAAGTCTGAATAACTAAGAAGATTTTAATTAAATCAAAGGACAAACCATGACAATTTAATGACCCGATATGAAACCTCATATGTTACCATTGGCCTCAGGAGTCTCCTTGAAGAAAAACAGTAAGAATCTGATTTTCTGATCTATGTGGGCTTGGACAGCCTGTTCCCAAGAGAAATGGCTAGGAATCAGGCTTTATTTTCTATTGGTGCTCAAGCCCCACCCAAATTGCATCAATTCTGGATCAAGGAGATACTGTAATTATATTAATCAGGCAAACATCCCGATTTAATTGCGAAACTCAGTAAAGCCTTGTTAAGGCCCAGCGGCATTTTTGTTTATAGATTTTGAGATTAAAGCAGTGCAGCAAGTCTTGGTCTTTGCCAGTTTTGAAAACAAAACAAATAATTATTTGCCCTCTCTTTTCTGTTCACAACAAAACCACCTCTGTGGTTTAATTCTAGCCTGGGCTGATAACACACCAGTCTTCTTGATATGCTAGGAAGGAAACGGCGTGTGGATCGCTGCTATGGCTTGGCAGGAGCTATTCATGCGATACCTGCACTTTGTCAGATGACTTAGGAAATTCCAAAGCCAATACTCAAAGCTCTAGTTCAGGCAGGGATTTCCAGGCCCTGATAAGTGTGAAGTTCACAAGAGTTAGCCACACCACCTTTTCTGCATCTGGTGGCTGTGTTATGGCTTGCATGACACATGCTGGTGGCCAGAGCTCCACTTAACAGCAGACATGACAGTCTGAGGAGGTAAACTGCTGGAGGACTTGACTACCTTCTTCTGACTGAAGTAGAGGTTGAGGCCCCTTACTAAGGGTGGTGTATTATCTAAACCTGATGTAAAAAATACAAGCCAAAAGTTAGAATAAATGGTTACATAAGTATTGACATAACTAATCAAGAAATATGGCTATGATTCAGAAATCGTTCCATAAAATCAATTCGCTTGCTTTTCTCTTCAAAAATACAGGTTTAGAAAACACAGGTAGCTGGGAAACTTCAAGAAATGCTTTATTTAGTCAAGAAAAAGGAATAACAAGTGGGGACCTTGGAAAGTTTGGTTATATTTGAAATATACCTGGAACTGGTACAAGTGAGGGCAACGGTCAGTTGTAAAGTTTGACTTAAATTAATTATCTGAGGTTTCATCCAGAGAGTGTAGGTTAGACAGTAGGAAAACAATGATCAGTGTATCCTGATAGTACAGGAACTGCTATCTGGGAAAGTTTTAGTCTCCCTTCGGTTAGAAATCTTTAGGAACATTTTACACAAAATTCTCTCAGATGTGTTCTATGTATATAAGTTCTTCAGCAGGGGAGAAAGTTGGATTCAGACCTTACTTTCCTATGACTCGAGGATTCTAAAGGAGTTGGCCAATATTATCCAGGAGATTATATTGGAGGGACATAAACATCCTTTCTGTTGTATGGGTTTGTGTATATTTTTTTAAATTTATCCCATACATAAAGACAAGAGTTCAGATCCAATGCTGATGAATTGAAGAACATTGCATTACTCTATTATTTTATTGGGTTACTCAGACTCTCACAATGAATCATTTTCTTAGCTTAAATAAGTCAATCACATCTGGAGCTGGTCAGAATATTTTCAGTGAGATGAAATATGTCACTTCATCAAAGCCAAAATGTTGTATCAACATATCAGTTTTGACAAACATTTCTTGAGAAAGTTTTGGTCTGGGGTTCCCTTGTCACTTATGGCCAGAGGAGAAAGAACTTGAGCTGAAAAGATCAAGTTTTATGTCCCGAAACAGACGTTTCATAACAATTTCCATTTGCAAAAATGTTTGAGGGGGTTGTTTGCATTCCTCTGAATAGTAAAAACAAATTCTGAAACCTCAAAATCTACAGCAAAATGGAATCCTTGTCCTCTGAATAGCTCTAATCACATCTGAGCATACAAAATGCTGATTCAGTAGCTCATATTTAGAGGATTTAGGTATACCAGAAGGCAGAAAATCAGGAAACCATAAGAAATGTGGCTGAATCTTAGTAGTTGGTTTCTTTTTCCTTGAAATAGAATCATTTACCAATCAGCATGTGAACATCATTGAATTTGACTCTTGCCATAAGGATGTCCACAAAACATGCATGACAGCATGTTCTGTATCTTTCACACCAAGAATTAGTGAAGTGCATAGCAAAGTCCTTCCTAAGTGATGTAGGATACAGATTGGTCCCTATGTGATTACAGGAACAGTAGAAATATGTTTTCTTTAGCTCATTAAAATATTTTGGGCATTTCAGCTATTCAGTCATGGCTAAAACATTTTGACTGCTTCAGGGGAAAGGAGTGAAAGTCACTTGTATCAGATAGAGCAGGAGGCTCCAGTGCCACTGATGATGCTCATTACCTGCTCAATTGCATAATGGGAAAAATGGGCACTGTAACTGACTCTGCAGGAAAGAGGAAGGTACAGATGTGGCAGACACTGCCCTGACCTTCCCTGGCTGGCATTTTATAGCCATATTTCTGTAACCCATTTGTAGCCATTAGAAAATGATCTTGCAGAATATGTATTTTAAGCGGTATTATTAAACAGGGCAACACCTGTAGCTGTAACACATATAGTGACATGTTCACCATGGCGGAAGACAAAATACTGTAACAAAAAGAGATGCTGAAGTTCTGCTGTATGAACCTAAGCTTGCAAAAAAAGTGTGTTAAAAAGCGTATCTGAACAGTTTCTGCAGTAAATCCTGACAGACAGTTTTCTTCAAACATGAAGGAGCCATGTGTCAGTGGAGGAGGCTGAAGTCTGCCTTTCAGTTCTGACCCATACACACAACAGTGTCGTTTACTCCCCACATGTACAGACCAGTGTTACCAGTGGCAGAAGCACCTTCAGAGAGGGCATTGCTGGAGCTGAGATTCACCTCAGTGAGGAGGAGCCTTACCAGAATAGCACGACCACTGCACCTGCCTGTCTTTTTCTCCACGGGTGGGTTATACCAGAAACTGCTGAGGAGCAGCAGAACCAGCATGTGAGAAAAAGCTGCTAAGGAAAAAAGTATTCAGGAGAGATTGATTTCAGGAAAGGGAGTGCTAATGCTGCAGAAAGCCAGATGTGTGACCACGTATACACATGTGAGATCGTTCCCCTTATTCCCTAAGACTTGGAGTAATCCTGCATATCAGTAGAGCTCATATTGCAATGCAGGCAGTAATTTTTCTGTAGGGAGTTGGTTTAATCAGTTTACAGGAATATTAAAGCATAAAGTGCGTTTGGTTTTTTTTTCATCAGCCATCTTATCATGAGGAACATCACCAGATGAATTCTCTGCAAAGAAGTTAAAAAGCCACAGTTCTGATTTTTGCTGTTCACCTTTAGCTTGGAAGGTCCAGAATATTTCTCTTAAGCTGTTCTTACAGCAAAAGTTCAGATTTTAAGGAATTTGGAAGACTCCATTTTATCTGTGGAGCTAATGGCACTATGCTGTGATAAGACTTGAAAGTGAAAGCTGAACAACAGAAAGGAGGCGAGATTAAGGATTTTATTTTAGTTGGTACAGGGATTAGTTTCAGTGGATTTATAGCTGTTGTTTGCAATTACGGAGCCAACTGCATTGATGCCTGTGTCTCTGATTTAGTGGTACCTATTGCCAAACCACATCATTTAGAGCTCTGGTAAGGCTTCAGAAGCCTTAATAGAGAGTGTGCACACTGCTGGCAGCCTCAGTTTAAAAGCCAGAGATAAACTGAGAATTGAAACCGATGTACAGCTTCACCTTCTGGCTCTCAGAAACTGACAAGTTTATATTGTGCTTTTGGCCTATTTTCTTAATATGTGGAAATAAAATTGCAGCTGTTATTTTGTCTGAGACTTGTACATCTACTGTTGAGCAAGAGCATAATTCTTCTTTCTTACGCATGCCACTGCGTTTGTTCTGATTGCTTCTTTTTAAACCAAATTGCTAAAAATACATTTATTTTCTGATTCAGAAGCAACAGTGAACAATGCTCATGAAACACTCCTAAAGAGGAAAAAAAGATAAAATCTTGATGCAGCTGGCAGGATATACAAGATAGAGTGTTTTCTAAAAGGAATAATTAGGGAAAAGATCCTGTTTGTTAGAATAATTAAATAAAAACCTTTAATACAGCTGATAGCCAATGTCTCAGTGAAAAAGGAAACCTGAATTTTAAATATTAAGGATAACATCTATCTTTGCCCAGATCTGGACATTATTGGCGCTCTCCATAAATCATCCTCTTTTTAATTTAATATGAGCATCTGTAAGGTCCAGAGATAAATTAATTGCTGCCAGATTTAAATAATATGCTTGGTTTCAGGCATTTCCTGGGGATTAATGACAGGTTAGGGGGAGCTGAGGGCCTAAAGTTCAGCCAGAAACCATTAACCTCAGGTTATCATTAACCTCAGGAAACACCCTACATCTCAGGCGTGTTTGCTCCTACAGAATGGAAAAGAAAAGCATAATGCCATGTATTTCTTTTAGGGGTCGATCCCATCCCAATTGGTACATACAGAGAATTTTAACATGGCATGAATCAAACATATGCATCCACTTGGCTTATCATGGCTCCTCCAAAAGCAAGGGTTTAATGCAAATGATATGTTCTATGGATGTGTTTTGTTTTGGAGCCAAATGACAAAACCATAAGAAGCACATGGAAACCAAGGCGTGTGTTAGTACGGGGTGTGTTGAGACTTCGAGGTTGACATTTGGCTTGCAAACGCATCTTCTGTGGGCAAGGTGAGCACATCTCCTGGTCTCTTCATTGCTGCCCTCAGCAGCTGCACAGCAGTGTTTGGGTGCAGGGAAGTGGGCCTCATGTTTCTTAATTTAAGCAGTACAAAATTGTGTCTGGAGGAAAGTGATTCAGCGTTCCCAACTCAACTTATTAAAAGATGAATTTTGACCTACTTTAAAACTGCAGAGACCTCTGGAGATAAAATATCTGGATGCAGAGAAAATCCCCAGTATTTCTAGGGAAGTTTTTATGGTTTCTTGAGCCAGAAGGTTTCCAAGCATTTTATGAGCATTTATTAATTAAAGCCCACAACATTCCTGTGAGATGTGTTAGCCACGCTCCGTGCTGGTAATAACATTAGAGATGGCACCGGAGGAAATCTGGGGAGGGAGGAAGAAGATGGCAACATGCAGGGACATGGCTCTGAGAATTCCCACTTTTCCCTCAACTCTGCTGTGGATGTGGGCCATACTCAAGGCTTTGTCCACACAGATGGGAAAAACTTGGAGCTGAGACTAGTGCTGTATATAAGGCTTGGAAAAGTGTCACTATGAATTAGTGTTATTATGAAAAAGAAGGAAGCAAGTTAATTTAAGCTCATTTCAAGGCACAGCAAGTGTGTGCCAGAGAGACAACAAATTGTTGGTGGGCCCCACAGTGGTTTTCAAGTGCTGGTCCAGCAAGTGCTTGGACTATGGACAGGTTCTGGTGGATGGTAACAACTACTCATGTGCATAGTGGGGTTTGGATGCCCCTTTCTAAGCACCAAATTCACTTACTTAATGTTAACTTTATACTAATTGGTAGAATCATAGAATCATAGAATAGTTAGGGTTAGAAAGGACCTTAAGATCAT
>JBAFWW010055307.1:0-23185 GCA_036873685.1 Agapornis canus
CCTAGGGCCCTCCAGAAGAGTCCCAGAGCCGCTCTCCAGCCTGGCAGCCTGGAGAGCGGCTCTGGGACTCTTCTGGAGGGCCCTAGGGGGTGGGGCGGGGCGGGCCGGGTGGTTGTGGTGATCTTCCCGCGGTCAGGTGTAGTGGGGCACGGTCTGCTGCCGGGCGGGGGCACTGGGGAACTGCGCGTCCAGGCAGGACAGAGCGGGGTGTGCGCGGCGTCGTGGGGCGGGCTGAGAGCCTGGTGCGATCTCCGTGTTTCCAGGGAAGAGCCAGTTCATGGGAGACGAGGGAGCAGTGAGTTAGGATCTCATGGCTGGTATAATGTAACAGATCCTCGGCTGCGGGTTGGCAGAAGGGATGGGGTAGTTGTGGGGCTGCTGCAGTCTGGAGAGGGGGAGAGGAGCGGAGTTTCATCGTTTGCGTTTCTGATGTAATCTAACTTCTCACTTGGATAAAGCACACTAGTGAATGCCTCTGTAGCCCTCGCTAGGAACATACAAACTGTTTTCTGGCACTCTGTTTATCTACAAATAAAAACCCCCTTTAAAAATGCCTACCTCTTGCCTAGATCTTACTCTGCCAGCTTCTGTGGACACTCTTGATATAAATCTTGCTATGACTTTTAAGATTTCTCTCTGATTCTGAATGAAAGGCTTCTGTTAAATATAAAAATGTCATGTTTCTGTCAGTAACAAAGGAAGTTGGGGTCACTGTGACTTACTGGCACTGTTTCAGTAAAAATAGCTTTTTTTGAAAAATTTCAACACATGGAAGAAAATACTGTAAATTTGGAGAAGTTATCATTTAGGCCCGTGTGTGAACTTGTGCAGTAAGCGCACACTTTCATTAATCTCTTCCTCTGTAAACTTTGTTACATCAAGAACGGTGAAACATCAAAAATTAGGAGGGCCAGGCTTGCATTTTATTTCATGAAGTTTCATTTGTAAATACTTGTCATTCTGTGAAACTTGGAAACACAAAGCCTGCTGACCTGAAGTTGTAACTAGAGAGGAAGTGTGTGTGTGTGTGGGGGGGAAGGCAAAAGGCAGAACAAAAAGTTAGTGAGACCTACTATAAACTTAAATTGCCGCACAATTGAATCAGGTTTGTCTTGCCATCAGGGTCGCTGATACTATGGGATTTCCCAGAGAAATTAGAGTAGTTGCCTCAGTTAATACATGTGTTTGTTTATTGTAGAATGTTAGAAAGTTGGGTTCTTTTACATTTGGGCTCTTTGGGTCAACAGTGCTGGAGAAGATGGAATAACATAAATAAATTCTATTCTCACATTCAACTTCAGTGTGTTTAGAAAGTGTGTTAGTACATGGTTTCTGCAAGTGCATTTGTCTGCTTGGAGTTGCAGCAGACAGGTTGGGACAATCGAGAGAGGGCCTAAACTGGAAGATTCTTTTCCACTGGATGAGTGGGCATAGCGGATCTAAGGGCCAGGGCAGGATGTCTGCTGAGGTTTAGATGTGAAATGGTGATGGGAGGGGTGAACAGTGTTCACAGGGTTCAGTAGTCTCAAACTCTGTGCAATAATTCTGAGTGATCTGCCTTTTGAATTAGTAATTTTAATAGGGTGCTGGTTCTAGCAATTTGATTGTGTAAGTGCATGGTATATCGTAATGCAGAACAGTGAACACAGTTCCTGTAAAGGGATGGGGCGCTTTGAGCAGTTAAGAGACCTGGTAGGGCAACCTCAGCCACAGGATTTCTGACAAAAGGTTGGTGGAAAAACCTAGACCTGGAGACAAATGGAAAATGCTTTATGTGTTTATTAGAGGTATGTCAAGTTGGACTAGTTTCATCTTTTCAATAATTAATTTTGTTGACATAAGAAATGGAGGTGACTTGTCATTGAACTTCAGTAAAGCTGCAGGTGCCACAAAGAAATGGATTAAAATTCAGAAAAATGTGGATTAATAGAGAATTATTAAGGTGGTTGAAGAAACGGGATGAAATAAGCTGGTGTTGAAAAGAGGCATTGACCTAGGAGTAAGGAGTTATTGGCAGTTTGTGAAAATGGGTCCTGTGATGAACTTCAGGTTTTTTTCCGTGGCACCAGGTGCTCAGTGTGCAAATGGAACATACTGGTGAGACAGCATTAGTAAGATCCCACACCAGGGATGCTTTAAACATGTAAGAAGGACTGTGAAGTATTATGAGTTAAAATGTAAGAACTCCAAGTACAATTGCAGAGTCAGGGTAATCCTGCTGGACTTCTGAAGCTTGGCAGAGCCAACTCAGGCTGCTTCAAGTGCACAGGGTGAGCTCACTCTTCCCCACGTATCCTAGGGCTGGCTTGGCTTAGCAAAACAGAAACGGAGACAGCATAGGAAGAAAATGTGCATAGGGAGGAACCAGGAGAGAAGAGAGGCTGAAGGATGGCCCTAAGAACAAATGAATTTAAATGACTGGCTGATTTTTACACTGTAGTACGAAACTTGTCTGCTGATCAATGGATGAATGTGGCTCTGGAGTAGCCTGAGGAGCAGGAGTAGGTGACAATAAAACAAAACTGAACTTAACCTGTCAACTAGCATGTGTATACATATCTTGACCTAGCAGAGTAATGGGCAAGGGGGTTTAATGGGCTAGAGTGAAACAGTCAAATAAAATTATGGTGAATGTTGTATCTGTTTTCTGTTATATTATTGTCAACTGTTAGTTGATTAACCTTCTTTCTGCATGACTTGAAGGATGGGACTCAAGTTATGGGAGAGTGCTTTTCAGAGCTCACATAGGTAAATAGCTGTTCTAAGGGGCAGAAGGATTTCAAGACTTTAGTATTTGTGAACTGATAGTCAAGACGAAGTTCATGGGTAGCATCTACCTAATTTTCTTGCTTCTTCAGCAGAATCAATTACCAGATTCTCAGATGGGAAAATGAAACAGACCCTGTGTACTAGCTGCATTTTATTAGTTTTGCTTTAAGTACTCAGTTACTTTTTGTATAGAATTATTGCCTTTTTTACACTTCTTAGAAATAAACATATAGAAAACAAGATTATGCAGTCATTGAAGACCAGTTTAGGCAGAGGAACCTGAGGGAAATTGGTACATGGAAGCAAATTTGAGGTTAATTAAAAACAAGGTTAAAGTTTTTTAAAAGCACAATTTGGCAGGATGAGGATTTGATCCTACCTGGTTCTGTGTGAATACATACTATTTTTGCCTCAGAGCAGTGCAAGCAAAACAGAAAAATTAGTACATTCTTAAAGCAAACTTTAAGGTCCTAGTTCACATCCGCTCAGTTTCAAAAATTAAGAGTTGTATTTTACCTTACAAGCTTTTCAGAAGCTATCAGCTACCCTTTTTTTTATGAGGATTCTTATGAGTTGCTCTTGCAGCCAACACCATATGTTCTACATGTCTGCATTAGCACTCTGCCACTCCAAAAAGCTCTTAGTTCCTTTAGCATTCTTCCCAGCCAGAAAATCTACTTTTTTATGTCACCGCATCAGCATGATGAATTAAAGATCAGACAAAAAGCCTGAAATAAAGAAAATGATTATCTGAAAAGAAAGAAATAAATCTGGGGACAGTTAGAGCAGGCTTTGGGGCCAGTCATTGCTTTATCCTCTAAACAACAGTGGCTCAGAACCATGAAGGTGGGCTTTGTACCATTTATGGTACCCAGGTATTGCCATACAGAGCAGAGCATCCGCTGGAATTTCAAAGAGGCAGAGGCCGATATTGTGACAGGAAATCAGTGCTTCATGGAATAGGGGTTGAATTTGTTAATAGCAGCTCAGTTTAAAATACACTTTAAACTGCCTGTAGTCTGTTCCTGTTTCTCTTCATGTGTTTTGCTGTGGTGGGGCTTCAATAATATATGAAGAGAAACAGACGACCTCTGTCAGAATCTAATTATTTTTGGTTCTTAACTCCCTCCAAAAGTTCAGATAGCCTGCACGTGCAGTATTATTTATTCATTAGTCTTCCAAGCAAGTTCTAGGTTTGAGCAATAGCTCCTGTGCTGGGTGGTCGTCAGACTTGGGAAACATCAGAAGCACAGGTGACCCCTTACTGTTCCTGTGCCTTCCCCTGATACCATGGTTTTCAGCTTCTAGTCTTTATTTGGTAAGGAAACATATGTTTTGAAAACCATTCATGCATGGTAAGCCCCGTTATGGGGAGTACTTTGCCTTGGATTATCAGTTCTTTATAAGACAGAGGTTAATAATGTGTCAAAAAGCGGTAAAATCATTAGTCCTAGTGTGATCCCAACACCTAATTTTTTGGGGAACCTTGCTTCTTCTTAGATAGTCGTTTGTCTTATGCTTGCATTACCCTTGCTATGTGGGATTTAAAGTGATAAGTTATTTCTATCTTGAGTTGTCCAAATAGTATGTTTCACATTGAACAGAAAATCTTTGATATATTCTCAGGGTTACAGTTAACTGTAAGTTTGAAGGTTTGTGAATCCGTGCTACATATTTTAGTGATTGTAAAACATTGCTGAATAATTGCCCCAAACTCCATGAGTCAAAGTATGTTATTCTGCAGCTTTTTTTAATGGAGTAATTCAGGTGTTTTTGTTAACTCTGTATTTTTCCCTGTTCCTCTTACTCAGGGGTAATCTACAGGCCTGCTGTTGCCAAAGCACTGCATGGTTGTGGTAGCAAGTTGAGGTATCAGAATGCTGTGCTGCAAAGTTATGTCTCTGCATACACAAAAATACTGAGGCCTTTGAAAATGCACAATGTATTGTCTGCTGGCCTTTGAGACAGTGTGGTGTCTTTCAAAACACATGGTGTGGGAAGAAGCACAATACCTTCCTTTAGATAACTTTTATTGACTAAGAAGTTTTCCAAATTGTTCTGTTGTGCTTCCTAGAAAAGCTTTTACATGGCCATCTCTGTGCAGTGTTGTCCTTGGCCTCCACACAAATCTCAACATATAAAGGTGGCTGTTTAACTTCTTGTTAATCTGCGGCTTTGTTACGACTCAAAGGCATTGACTTCACCCCTAAGAGTAGTTTAAATCCTTTCTGTCTCATGAGTTAACTCGAACTGAAGGTGAACATGGCCTTTATTTCCTTTAAATCCTCTCCACTGTGTATGTTCTTGTTTGTGAACAAGTGGCCAGTCTGTCATTAAGACAGGTAAGCTTGATAGTTCTGCTGCCTTGAAAACTGTTCTGTTTAATGCAGCTGAAATTCCCAGTTTTCATCATCTTGCATGTTGAAGAATACCTAAGAATGGGTACAAGTATGGAGTATGGTATTACTGTAATCTTCCATATGCTTTATATTCCTTCAGATCCCACTTGTCAAAACAAAAACCACTACCACCCTAGCTTGACCCCCATGATTGTCCTTTACTTTGAGAGGTCAAGCTCTGTTGTCCAGATATGGGATTGGCTTTGCTTCCACTGAACAAGTAATGTCAGTGCTTCTCTTGCCCCTATGCTTTTTTTCTGGAAGTCATTAATTGTGTCGGTCCTATTTTTTTTTTTTTGGAAGTGTACCCTATAAATGACAACAGCTCTGCCCTACCTGCTTTGAAACTTGTTTCTTCTACCTATAACTAAATTGGTATGGTTTAGGAATTAGCTTCTGGAGAATCTCTCTGGCTGTCATGTTTATGAATGCTTTGTGTTTCCCTGTATTCCCTATATAGTTGTGTTGGTGTGCATGGGAAATGCTGGATCTTTTTTTTAATGGCTAGAAAGTGATGCTCCTTGCACTGGCTCTGCCCAGATTAAACTGCCCTGCTTTTACTGTTATGTTGCTGTGTTTCCTCTGACAGTTTTTTTCTGTAGGCACAGAGGAGATGAAATGCAGTAGTTGCATTTTTCCTGTTCTTTTCATTTCTTTTCCCTGGTTATGGATATTGCTGAAGAAAAAGCTGTTTGTGGAGAATCTTCCACCTCTTTAAAGCAAACTTTGTTTTCTCAGCTTGTAGTTGAACTGAATCATATGCTTAACTCATGCATGAAATCAACATCTTCAGATCAGAAGACTTCATGCTGTTCTGCTTTCCCATGGTTTGATATGTTGGCATCTTACTAGTTGTAAGAAAGTAGTTACTGCATAAATAGGTAAAAAGAAGCCTGTCCTTCTGGTGAAAGAGAAAGAAGAAAACTAAACCTTCAGGAAGTTTGAGATAATGCAGTCAATTTTCTTCACATTTTTATCAACACTTGAATAAAAAAAATATGAAGTGTTATTAAAAAGATTATGAAATGGAGAGAGTCTGTTCAGAAATGAAGATATAATTGTACTTTCCATAGGAAAATACAGTAAAGAAGTTTAGAACTATGTATTTTATAGCACTGAATGTTTTACTGAAACCATGTAGAGTATATACTGGTGTAGTACATTAATAGCTACTGAATTAAGAGCAGAAAGGGTTGAAAGTGGAACGTAGGAAACCGCTGTGGACTGAAAAGTGAGACATGTTTGTGTTGTATGAGTTTGGTGTCATTACCATAAAGTTCAATATATTAAAGTTTGTTTTGTCCTTGTGGGATGGTAAATGTTTTTTAATTAGATAAATAGACATTAGTTACTGTTCTTCCTGCTTTGTATTTCCTCTGCAATAAATATATATGCTGTTACATGGCCACCACTTGTAAGTGTTGGCTTTTTAAACAGCTTGAACAAATAGTCTGACCGTAATGAATGAAAAGCAAACCTGTGCTTTGCCTGCTGAAGATACAGGGGGTGTTTATAGGGGTGTTACTTTTACAGGTCTTCTACAAAAAAGAACAAAACTGCCTTCCTCTTTGCAGGTTTGCACTTTGTTTTAGACATCTGTGATCATGTTCTATGCCCACTTCGTCCTCAGCAAGCGTGGGCCGCTGGCCAAAATCTGGCTGGCGGCCCACTGGGATAAAAAGCTGACCAAAGCCCACGTTTTTGAATGTAATCTGGAGAGCAGCGTGGAGAGTATCATTTCACCCAAGGTACCTGTTTTACACTAATGTAATGATTTTGCTAAGACTGTTTCAGTGCTGTTGTTACTGGGAGTTGTAGAAATAATATTTTAAGATAATTTGTTTATGCTCATTACTGAAGTTCAAAGCATTTTTCTGCTTGGCTACAACAAAAAGATCTGAAGTGTCATAATAGCTTATAATGTTCCTAGTTACATGAGGGTAGTTTTACATGCAGTAAAAATACGGCATTAGTATAAAAGCTTTTGAACCTTTATCTCTGTCTTTCTGGGAAGCGAATAGAGAGCAACAAAACTGAAAGAATACAAGACTTCTGGATGGCTCTTGGGATTTTCTTTTTATTTTTTTTCTTTCTTCTCTTCGTGAAACTTTCCATTGAAGCGCCAGTGGACTGATATAGTTGTGACTTTTGCCACTTAACAGGTGCCTGAATGTCTTGAAGGAACAGCAACTATTTGAAAAAGAAAACTTATTTTATCTTTTAGTACAAACATGAAGTGTTTCTGTAATGGTACTCTGGATCTTGAAGAACTGCAAAGTATAAGCAAAAGCTGTATAGTACAGTTGCAGAGATGCTCTTTTAGAGCAGTGATTTGCTTCAGTGTCAACTCTGGAGGGATTTAGAAAGATTATGATGTTTATGGCATCACTACTGAGCTGCAGCATTCGTGCAGAAAAAGGAGAATAGGCACTCTTTCATATGTTTAACTCTGTGGAACACTTTCATTAGCTGGAATGTTAGAAAGACACTGTATCCAACACAGGTTTTGAATTTTTAGAGTTTGAGGTTAAACCCCTATGCCCTCTATGGCTTAATCTTTCTAGGAGGCAGTTTTCCATGTACCCTTCACAGGTCTTGCACTCTTTCACACTAAAGTACTTAAGAAGAGTCCTTCCCTGAAATCCTTTTAATCAGTTTTCTGTTCCCACAGCAGATACTTGATTACATAGTAAAGCAGTGAGTTTAAAGAGGAAAGAAACTAACTTGTTTTAAAGTGGCGGTGCTTGTTTATGGATGCCCCACATCTTCCACTATTTTTCTCTGGTTTTCTCCTTAACTGCAGGACAGAAGATGGAGAGGTAACAGGTATCAGTTTTTAACCAAATTTTACTTAAATTGTAATTTATGACTGTCCTTTCCCCCACCCCCAATGAAAATAACAAAGATGTCAGAAAAAGATACTGTAAAATGGGGTTTGCTTTGTCACCTTTTTTTTTTTCCTTTGTACTAGGCATTCCTGAAGTGAGATGTTACTAATTCATGTATGACCTGGCAAATATCAGTCAATAATATGTAGAGTATCATCTTGAACTGTCAACTTTGTGTTCACTCGTTCTTCTGTTTTCTGCTGATTTTTATACTTAGCTTGGATATTTGATGTTACTTGTGCAAAGCCAACTGAAATTTCATTATAGGGGAAAAAAAGTGAGGCCACATCTAATTCACTGATTTTGCAATATGTTTTTAGGTGAAGATGGCACTTCGAACCTCAGGACATCTCTTACTAGGCGTTGTTAGAATCTACCACAGGAAAGCAAAATATCTTCTTGCAGACTGTAATGAGGCTTTCATTAAGATTAAGATGGCTTTTCGTCCAGGTATCTGTCTTTAAGCACTCTCTGAAGAGTAACATTGTGTATATAAAGATAAGTATTAAGAAGGTATACAATTCTGTCTTCCTGTCTCTGTAGAAGAATTGTATACAGTTCTTTCTACATGATTATAGAAGTTCTTCAGCACAGTTTCAGTCCACTGTGTGACTGAGTTGTATGCTGAAAAACATCTTTTTGTGTTCCGAAAGAAAACTAGTGCTGATTCACTAAATCTGTTATGATTTTGGGTGTTGTTGGTGTATACATGGAAATACGCTGCATGGGTTTTACCTTCTGTCATGAGTCTGTAAAAGGTCAGTTGCATGCACTGAATAGAAGCACAGACAGGAACTTGTTTCCATTGAGGGCAAAGAATGCCTAGCTATGAGTTACAGGAGAAATGTAGAAGTAAGCTGGGTTTTTATTTTTATCTCCTTCATGTTTTAGTTTCTGGAAATAATGTGATCTTTATTGCGTGCAACAAAGATATTTTCCCTTTTGTATGTGCAGCACACAACTTCTCCCCTATATAGTTGCTTGCTCTTTAAGATTTTTTTTCCATGAAGATGTGGAGCCATATTAATAACTGAAATGATTTTCCATACAGCAATTCATTACTTGGCTAGCACACAGTTGATAGTTTTCTTTCATTTTGGCCTAGGAAACTTTTTTCCAGCTGTGGCAGTGATGCTGCTGGATACTCACAGCTGCTGAATCACATTCTGCGATTTAAGTTTGTGAATGTAACCGATTTAAAAGCTGAACTTTTTCTTTAAAAGCAGTGCTTTAAAGGAAGACTTTTTTTGGGTTTTGATGTCTTGGTTTTTTTTTTAAAGGCAACTCTTGAAAGCCAGTGCAGCAGTAAATTTAAGGAAAGGGAAGGTATATCATTCTTTTATCTTTGTTTCCTAATCTCCATTTTGTGATTCAGGCATTGAACTTCATGTAGCTTTCAGTGGCAATTTGCTGACCATTGCAGATTTTTTGTTTACTATTACATTTAACTGCCCCAGGTGATCGTATCATAAATTTGTCTAATTTCACAAAGCAGTTTGTTTTCCCAGTTTTTCCACTCCTTGCAGAGCGTGTGTAGAAGGTTAAGCACCTTAAAACAAGGCTAAGAGAACATGGCATGCTGACCTGAAACAAGTTGGGGCACTTGTCTTTGTTCCCAGTTTATCAGCTTTGTGCTTTAGACATTATCTTGACCCTGTCTGCACTGACAATCATTTACATGTTTTATTTTAAACAGCCAACAGCTAAAAATATTGGATAGCCCTGAAAGGATGGACTTAGGGTTTGTTTCTTCATTCCTAGCCAAGTTCCAAGATGAGTAAACTATAGATTCATGCTTTGTTCCTAATCTCTCTAGGCTGTGGCTCTTGTTCATTGCAGAACGAAACATGATGGGCAGAGTGCTTCTGAAGTAGCTGTACCTCAGAGTTGCCTGCATTGTGTGGGTCAGAAGGCAAAGCATAGGTCTCAAATGTTACAAGAAATTGAACCTTCAGTTTCCATGCACTTTCAAGTGTCCTGACCTCTAAGCCTTTGAATAAAAGAGAGGCTCCAACTACTGGCACTATTCTTATGTGATGCCTAATCTGATAGTTGTGCTCTCAGAATGGCCACTGAATAGTAGATTATACATCTCAGGAGGGTAAGAAAAGGCAGTGTCTGGTTTAGGTAATCCAGCTCTTCTAAATGCAGAAACCTAGGAGTTTGTGCAGCCCAGGTACAGTCAGTACTGTGCTGGGAGTTTCAGAGCTCATTGAACTGACTGAATCACTGCTTTAACCAAAACAGGCTTCTGTGTTGTTGCTGCTTTACCCAAACCAATGCAGCTAACTAGATCATCTGGAGCATCATGATAAACTGATCATATAGCAGGTTACCTGCATAGTGTTTTGATAATATGCAATGCCTGTGTTAGCTGTGCAGCTCTGCATTGTGCTACACAAACTTTATCCAGTGTTTTGAGGCTTCCAGGGTCATACAAAACAGGACAAGGGCTTGAGGGTATATATTTTGAATTTAGACTGAATCTTAATTCTGACATTACCTAAGGTTTCTTTATAGGCGTCTAGCATCAATTCAGTTCATCAATTCAGTTCATCAATTTAAAGACAAGAAGCTCATGCAGAGAAAACAGTACTGAAGGCAGAGGGGAGAGTGCTGTCCTTGTGAGGAGTGGGAGCGTAATGTCTGAGTGTTCTTCTCTGCAGGGGTTGTCGATTTGCCTGAGGAAAACAGAGAGGCTGCTTACAATGCTATTACCTTACCTGAGGAATTTCATGATTTTGACCAACCACTTCCAGATCTAGAGTAAGCTTGGGTTGTTTTTTTGTTTGGTTTGTGGTTTGTTTGGTTTTTCTTTTATTTCCATGCAAATGATGTCTAGTTTTAGTTAAGGAGAGCTTGGTTTTAGGTCACTTGTATCCTTAAACCTTTTGCTACACCAGGAAAGTACCATCATCTTTGCAGTGATTTTCGGTTCGTAAGTAGGATGTAATTTTAACTGAAGCTAAAGCTGTCCTTATAGAAGCTTGTAAGAAACTCAGATACGCATTAGTGTTTCTTTCTCTGTGCAAGGCATCACATATATTCTCAGGTTAGACAGGATTAGTTTTATGGAAATGTCTGTAGTGGCACTTTTAATTCTTAAAACTTTAATACTGATTGGTGACTTGTGAACATAGTAACAAGTATCCAACTTGAATTGTTTGTTACCCTTTTGGATTATTCATAATGGAATTTCTGGGATACAATTTGCTTCACTCAGTGTTCTGTCTGGTTTATATTTCAGATTAATTTGGAACTGCATAAAAATTCTGTGGTCTTCTAAGAAACCAACCTTAACACACCACAGAGTGTTAACTTAGCACTGCTACCAGATAGATTTATGATAAATTAATATACTAATAGCTTTTGAAGTTTGAAAGGGGGGGGGTATCTTTTTTTGCTTATTAATTTGGCCCTTAACATTAGAAACCCTGACATAGCAAGGGGTAAGAGAGGCTCCTGACATACCTTCCAGAAGCTAACGCAATTTGGATGATAGGTTTTAACTGTGATTTGTCTGACTGGTTTAAATAGTGTTTTCTATTCTGTATCCACTATAAGCTTTTCCATTAATTGAGTGAAGTGTGTAGTGTACTACTTAGAAGCTCATTTCACATTTCTCTAAGCATTTCTCTTCTTCGTTTTTAATAACTAACTTCTCTTTGTTTAAGTGACATTGATGTGGCCCAGCAGTTCAGTTTGAACCAGAGTAGAGTGGAAGAAATCACAATGAGAGAAGAAGTGGGCAACATCAGTATCCTCCAAGATAATGACTTTGGTAAAAATCTTTTGTATTACTATGTATTACTAAGCTGTTTTGGTAACTGTAAAGTTACAGTTTTGCAATTGCAATGGGATTCCCACCAAGATAGGTCCAAAATGTTGTGTTTCTGTATATTTAATTTTTAGTTTGTTCATGTCAGTTTTTCCTTTTAATTTCAGCAAATTTTTAGCTGCTTATGTAAAGCTGAAGAATCATAGCATCAACTGTGTTGGAAAAGACCTGTAAGATCGTCAAGTCCAAATATAGTAAAGGGTATTCAGTCAGGTTGATTAGTGAAGTAGTATGTCAATTACAATTTTCAAAATGTGCTGTGAATATGAAGTTGGCTGTTGCTTTAATCATAAGCATGTTTCCAGTCAGAAACTGTTAGGAGGTTTCTAAAGCTGAAGCAGTTATGGCCACTAAGTTTACTTCTCTCAGTATCTTTTGAAGGACAGCATTCTAAGATCTGAATTAAAGCCTGAAGACAGCTGCACTTGAATATCTAGGTTCCAGAGTACATGAATGTAATCCATAATTTAGTAACCTTTTTGAAAGTATAATCTAGATATTGATGGTGGTATTGGCTTGCTCTCTATACGAGAAGCCCAAACTTGATGCATAAGGTACAACTGTTTTTTCATTCCTTGGAATTCTTTGGTTTCAGTGCAGCTAAATTTTAGTAGGATCTTGCTGAAATCAATTCACATAATAAAATTCTTTGAAGAGGAAATGGCAATTTTTATAATTGCTTGAACAGTGTTTTCACTGTAGTGTTGTTGGGCACTATTCCTTATATCTTGTCATTAACTGCAAGTAAGATAACTTGAAATGGTTTTACATATGGGCCTTCGATGAGCTAGGTCTCTTCCATCTTGGTTTTTTAGTGTTTATATCAGTGAAATCATATCCTTGCAGGTGACTTTGGGATGGATGATCGTGAGATGATGAGAGAAGGTAGTGCATTTGAGGATGACATGCTAGTGAGCACCAGTGCTTCCAATCTCCTACTGGAACCTGAACAGAGCACCAGTCACCTCAATGAGAAATCTAATCACCTGGAATATGAAGACCAATACAAAGATGATAATTTTGGAGAAGGAAACGATGGTGGGATATTGGGTATGTTTGAGAAATTTCTTTTTCCTCTGTTCTATCTTCTGCCTCAGTAATTAGTTCTGAGGGAAAGCAGGGAGTAGGGTGTTTGCTTTGTTGACTAGATCTCTCTCTAAGTTGTGTCTTTAGCAGTGAGAATCTGGTTTGAGAGTGCTACTGTGACAGATGATGTGTAGCATTTTAACTGTTGACATACTTCAAATGAAGTAAAATTAAATCATCCTGAGTTTTTATCATTCCATAACATTCTTTGGACAAGATATTGTACTATTCTTGTTCTTTGACTCCTTCAAAGGGCTTAATTAATATGTTGAGAATTGTACCAAGTGCTTCTTTGTGAATTACTAAGAAACTAGTAAGATGTAAGTATGTGGAATGTGCATTGTAATAAAGGCTATCTGTAGCCTCAGAATTTGAGCAGAAATGTACCTTGAAAAAGAAATAATTGCTTTTATGTCAGCTTTGAAAGTACAGGTTTCTCTAACCTTTGCATTATCTTTATCTGTGTTGTCATGAGTTTGTTTATACTTGTTTCATGAGTTTGTGGATGCAAAACCGATCGTTTCATATGGTTTTCAGATGATAAACTGCTCAGTAATAATGATGGTGGTATTTTTGATGACCCACCTGCACTCTCAGAAAGTGGAGTGATGATGCCAGAGCAACCTCCTCATGATGATATGGATGATGATGATAATGTATCAAGTGAGTATGATTGAGGGCTAGGTCTAGAATTACTTGTTCTAAACAAATTTATTTAGGATCCTGACATAGAATCATAGAATAGTTATTCCTTAAAAACACATTGAGCTTGAAAGTATGAGATATGGTAAACCACTTTAAGGTGTGGAGGAGGGCATTGTCAGAATCCGATTGGAGAAAACCCCAAAGTCAGACTCTTTTTTGTTTGTGATCCCAAGAGTGGAATTGAGATACAAGCAATGTCAAGTATTGTAGTAGTAATAATTGTAGACAATTATTATTAAAAAGGGAAATTACTGTAATAAAGGGCATAGTAGTAGGACAGACTAGGGGGAAAAAAAAGTAGAAAATGGGGCAAGAATTTGGGATGCAGAGGGAGAGATAGTCACCACTGTGGATCTAGCAGTGTTCTGGGGATCCGTTGTCATCAGTGGTGGGAGTTCTTCAGGGTGTGTAGTCGGTATCAGAGCAGAATGTCCCCCAAGAGTCCGTAGTAGTCATCAGAGGTGGGTGTTCTCGTGGAGGTGTCCTGGAGTTGTTCCCTTGAAGGCACTCTTGGAGGTGTCCTGATGAAGTTGCCCTCATGGCTATGTCTCGTGGATGGTGTCCCTTAGGATCCGTAGCAGTCATCGGTGGAGAGTGTCCTCATAGAGGTGTCCTTTTGAAGTCATCCTCATGGCAAAGGCTTTTTTCTTTGTGATAACCTTTTCCCCCTTTTATAATGAGTTGGGGGGAGCACCTCTGTTCTCCATGTCATGCATTTGTCGTGGTTTAAGCCCAGTCAGTAACTTGGAACCACACAGCTGCTCACCCTAACCCCCACTCCCAGAGGGATGGGGAGGAGAATTGAAAGACTGTAAATCCCACAGGCTGAGATACAAACAGTCCAGTAACTAAGGTATAACATAAAACTACTACTGCTACCACCAATAATAATAATGATAAGGGAAATAAAATAACCATGGGAGACAATACAATTGCTCACCATACACTGACTGGTACTCAGCCAGACTTGAGCAGCGATCTGGCCCTTCCAGGTATCTCCCTGCAGTTTACATACTGGGCATGATGTGCTGTGGTATGGAATACCCCTTTGGCTGGTTTGGGTCAGGTGTCCTGTCCCTGCTTCCTCCTGGCTTCCTGTGCCCCTCCTCACTGGCAGAGCATGAGACTGACAAAGGCCTTTATGGGAGTGTTACTTAGCAACAACTGAAAACATTGGTGTTATCAGTACTGTTTTCAGGGTAAAGTAAAAAACATATCAGTGGACCAGTTTCCCTGGTCTTGCAGCCAGCTCTTCAGCTGCATGTGCCTGCAGCAATGGTAATGGTAAGCAATTCCTCACACCTTAAGATAATGGAGTCTTATCTCAGCTCTTTCTTACTCATCCCTCAGGCAATGGATGAGTGGTCTCCTCACTCCCTTTTCCCAGGCTGTGGACACTGGAGTCTTAACTCCTCCCACCCATCTCTGAGACAATGGACTGATGGAATTCCATCTGGGCTTACTCATACGAATCAGATCGCTGTCTCTCACAGGCATGGGAAGGGTAGCACAGTTTCTTAATGTTTTGATATAGTGAAAGGTACTTGTTCTATAGTTGGCAGTGGGTGGACCAGACAGCCCAGACTTGGTAGATCCAGTTGAGCTGTTACCAGCTGTTCCTTAAAAGGAAAAATAGTTACTCCTTAAAAGCATATTGAGCTCAAAATGTGGTAAACCACTTTAAGGTGTGGAGGAGGGCATGGGAAGGGTAGAACAGTTTCTTAATGTTTTGACATAGTGCAAGATATTTGTTCTAATTGGCAGTGGGTGGACCAGATAGCCCAGACTCTGTAGATCCAGTTGAACCATTACCAACTATGACTGATCAGACAACACTTGTCCCCAATGAAGAGGAAGCTTTTGCTCTGGAGCCTATTGACATAACTGGTGAGTAAGCAATTTGTGGGTGTTATGCTTGGTGCTCTCATCAGAGACCACCTTAGTTTGATGGAGTCAAAATGAATGTCTAGCACTGCTGCTGACTGGTTCTCAGTTGAAAGAGAAAACAGAGACCATATGCTGTATGTCTTTTATTCTACCCATAGCCTTTGAGCTCTTTCCACGTAGGTAGCTTACACTGATGGTCTAAGCTGATCTTAGTTTGTAGTTTCTGCAGTCAGTGTGTGCAGCAGCATGATACTGTAGCTTTTGGTAAACATGCTGCTTAAAGTACAGTGCATTGGAATAGAACTTACCACGTCTTTAATTCTGATGCAGTATCTATAGTGCATCACAATTATGTTTGATGGCCAGGAGTGACTGTTTACACCAAGAATGAGAGCTCTTCTGGTGACTGATAGCTTTAATGTATTGATGATTTCTGGAGATGCATCTGTAGTTGATGTTCTTCTAAATAGTGAAATTCCTTGTCTTTTTCTCTAATGCAAGGCTCTCTTATTTTAACTGGTACTGTACTTAGCTCTTCAGAAACAGATCCGTGTTTTATGAAAAAAAAATTATAAAAGATTTGGAAAAAATGTAGTTTGTCCTGTGTTTTCAGACTAAACTCCAGGCCAGATTTACTGTTTGGCCAATTAAAAAGCCCTAGCGCTGCCCTCTTGTGGCAAGCTAGCAACAGAGGTCCTAGCTGATCAGCTGGCACCAGCAAAGACAGCGTTTGCCAGAGCTTCAGGGTCTGCTGCAGAGTGCTGGGCTGTAAGCAGTTTGCAGTAAAGTCATTCTAGAGCAGCATGAGAGGTACAGGTAAAGTAACTACCCACATTAACACTACCAAAGCTCAGATAGGGCTTAGGGGAAAAATTTGATGGCATTTTCCTCTTTGATCAGAGGGGCCTTATATCTCAAGGGTTTGCTCCTGAAGAACACCAGCCTGACAAGCAAACCATGATGGAGGGCGGCAGATGAGGATATTGAAGCTTAGGTAGATTTAGAAGAACTACATGTACACGTGGAAGGGTTTGTAGGTTCTGGTACAGCATTCATAGTGTTTGACCTTTAATAGGGCTTGGAGCTTTTCATTCCTTCTTGCAAAGCTAACATTGCCTTAGATTCTTGAGGCAGCAATATACATGGCTGGATAATATCTATAGAGAACCTGCAGGATTATTGCACAGTGCAGTGTCTGAGCTAACCTTTATTACTTGCTAAAAATCTCAATAGTCAAGGAAACCAAAGCAAAGAGGAAGAGAAAGCTGATTGTGGACAGTGTGAAAGAACTGGATAGCAAGACTATTCGAGCCCAGTTAAGTGACTACTCTGACATTGTTACTACATTGGACTTGGCACCTCCTACTAAGAAGCTGATGATGTGGAAAGAAACTGGTGGTGTTGAAAAGCTTTTCTCTCTGCCTGCCCAGCCTTTGTGGAATAACAGGCTACTGAAGGTAATGGCTTTGTTCAGATTTGTTTCTAAATGGGCTATCTTCATGATTGTGCCTCATATATAGTAAACATCAGCATATGAATAACGATGTGATAGCAGTATTTATAATTTTAAAAAGTCATTAAAACAACTAAGATAATGCTAGTGCTTAAAATAGTTACCAGTTACAGAAATAAATTACCTTTTTTTGTTAAATGTTACTACTGTTGGAAAGAAGCATAAAGAATGGGGAAGGAAATGGTCCATAATTGCTTGTTCTGAAATTAAACGAAATGAAATGCAGGACACTGAGAATTGCAGTAGTGATTAACATCACCTTTCCCCTGTAGCTCTTTACTCGTTGTCTTACGCCCCTGGTACCAGAAGACCTAAGAAAGAGGAGGAAAGGTGGAGAAGCTGACAACCTTGATGAGTTCCTTAAAGACTTCGAAAACCCAGAGGTTCCCAGAGAGGAACAGCAACAACAGCAACAGCAGCAACGAGATGTCATTGGTTTGTGTCTTGTCAAAGATATTCTGGTTTCTGTCAAAGCTTATTTTTGACTCTCCTGTTTGTGCTTTGTATTAAGTCACCAAAGATTATGAAGCAAAGAGCTTTGTTATGGTTGTTTAGCTTCCTACACAGCCTGTGACTTAAAATAGCCTTTTTTCCTAGAAGCAGAATACAATTAGAGTTTGATCCAGTAGGTTAAAAGGATGTTGGATTGGGTTGTGTGCACATCTCTACCAGTTCTGTTGAAGATGGTCTCAAAGCTATGCAGGCTGTTAAAAGAGTACGCAATTTTAGATTAATAACAGGTTGGACTTAGCAATGTAATTTGAAGTTCTACCAAAGTATCTAAAACTGGGTTTGTTCTGTAACATAGATGAACCTATTCTGGAAGAACCAAGTCGTTTGCAAGAATCAATGATGGAAGGCAGCCGGACCAACCTGGATGACTCTGTTATGCCACCCCCACCACCTCAGACAGGTGTTAAGCGCAAACTACAGCAAGTAGAACCAGAGGCGGTGTTACCTGTGAGTTAGATTTTTATTTTCAATATAAGAATGAAAAGTGATACAGATTTGTGGCACTAGTTTTCAGTGGTGGTGTGAATATGCTGGAATAGTATCAGAATCTATGGCCCTGGGTAGTATTTGTGGTGTTTTACTTAAATGCTTCAGTAAGATTTGCACTTAAAATGCAGGTAGGATAGCAAATAGCCTTTAAGGAGAAAGGTGTATGGCTTACAAAGCTATTAAGTTCTGTTTGGCAAGTGTGTATGAGCAGCTTTCACTGATGAAGAAAGGATTGTGTTAGCTGTACAACTTCCTTTTAAAGATAGTCCTGATGTTCTACAATTAAGGGTTCTAAGGAAAACTTTGATTTTAAGGAAAGATTTCCTGGTTGAATTATGAGTAGGCTTGGAAACTGCTCATATCTTTCTCTTTTGTAAAAGCTATGGTACAGTATGAAAGGTAACCGTGTTTGTGAAGGTGGGGGGAAATGGGCAAAATGAAAGGTGTATTTCTTTTCTGAATGCTTACTTGGTGGGAGCAGTCCTGCTTTATTCTGTCTTGTGTGTATATTTTTTTAACCTCACTTTTCACATGGTTTTTGGCGAACAGGTAATTTGCTGTAGAATGAGAGTGTTGAATATTACATATCTTACTAAAAAGGGTGGCAGCTGTTGCTCCTTTTGGCCATGTCATTGGATGAAACTGGCATTGACTGTACTTTGTGGTGAAGTCAGTGCCATTGGTGTGTGCTGGGAATTCTTTGATCATGCCAACCAGATCAGGCCTCTAGCAATAGCAGTATGTTCTACCTGTCACAGTATCTACTCCCTGTCTCTAAAAAGTTACTTTGAGGTATTTTAGGGTAGAAAGAGTTTAAAACAGTTTGCAGGTGTCATGGTAACTTTACTGACAAACACTTAACTAAGTATAGATTCAGGGGGAGTATAATTTTATTAAAACTGAATACATAAATCCTTTTAAACTGCTTTTCTGGGTTTTCTTTATAAAAATATCTTCTGAGGAATGATACCTGAGCACCAGAGTCACTCATACATTTTGAGAAACTTAACAAAGTACCTACATCTTAATTCCTACATGCTTGCTTTGCAAAGAACATAGTTTTGATAGTTTGAAGATACCTTGTTCCAGTGAGTTAAAATGTGTTTGTGTAGCACTGCATCTGGTTACGTGGGATTTTAAAGCTGCATGAGCTGATCCAAGAAATGAGATCAGTAGTTTTGAGTGGTGGACTAAGTGAAGTTTATTGGAAAGCCTTTTTCCTTACCATGGTGTCATGATTTCTTGTTTGAATAGAATGTAAAAGATTAAAAATCTTTTTTAAGCAAAACAAAACAAATTGCTTTTTGTGTTTCAAAACTGAAAAACTCAGACAAACGGCTTAGATTTAGACTTGGATTTTGTGAAAGTGGTTTATAGCATTAGCATTCTATTGTAAAAGCATTGATAAATGATGCTACTGGTTTAACTGTATTGTGTATTCTTAAAGCATCCACCATCACAACAGCTGGAAATGCCACCTGTAGAAATGCCTCCAGAGGAGCCCCAAAACATCTGCCAGCTAATACCAGAGCTAGAACTTCTGCCAGAAAAAGAGAAGGAGAAGGAAAAGGAGAAAGAGGAGGAGGAAGAAGAGGAGGTAAGAAATCTTACCTAGAAAGGGTTTGTGTGTTCCTCAGCACTGATTGACTTTGGAATCATTAACTGGCATAAGAAATAAATCTTTAGTCCTTACTTGGGAAAGTAAATCTATATTCCCAAAGGTTCCAAATTTGGATTTAAAAATTATTCCATGACCATTTTGTATTATTTATATTATTGTTTTATAAATTGCATATACATTCCTCTTTGAATTGGAGGGTTCTCCTGTTCTCACATATGGTTAGATTAAACCACTGTATGGTTATGGTGCCTTATATGAGAAGTTTTGACCTTAATTTTATGGTTCCATTTCAAATAATTGATGCCAGTTCGTAGATGTAAATTTTTGTAAGAAAACCATTGATGTTCTAAAATGTGATAACTGAAGCTCTTTCTTAGCAACAATATTTAATATTCTGTGGATATCAAGCCAAACTTCATTGATTGCTTTCATTTTACACCCAAAATACATAATATCAAACTAGTTTGTTGAACTGTTTTATTGTTGGAGAAGGAATGTATCTGGACATGTGAAGTTAATCTCTGTAAGAAGTCACATATACAAAGAAATGTGAATAACATCAGTCAAGATGATTTTCCTAACAGTGTAAATAGCTGTTAGAGCATTTTCATTTGGAAGTGGTCTATAACAATCATCTAGTCCAGCTGCCTGACACTTCAGGATGTTGCTTTTAAAATACGTGACACATCTTCCATAAACAAGTACTGTTTTGTGTAGGTGAGTGTTTCACAGGATATGGGGAGCTGAGTCATTACAGCTGCTGGTCTTTGCAGCTTTAGCAATAACCTGTTTTCTTTTCAGTAGTTCTGGTTTCAGAGTGCAATGTGAACATAATCTGTGTTTATTAATGTTTGTAATGCAAAAAGCACCGTTAATACTGTGTTCAGTGCTAGCAATCGTAGATTGGAAGGAAGGATCTGTTCTCATTCACCTGTCGTGACTAAACTTCTGTGTTTTACTAATTCTCAGCATAACATTTTGAGGTATAATCATCATGGTAGGCAACCTTGTACATCCACTTAGATCTGTGTCTTCCTCCATCCAACTTCCTGCCTCTCCTGGATGTATCCTGCAACTCAAGTTGTCTAAACTCTGGCTTGAAAAAAGCTACAGTGATATCTAGATATCCTCTTTCATAACTCAGTGGATGAAAGACTGTTTTGTCAACGCATGAATTTTGGCTACTTGCAGGAGGAAGATGGCACAGGGGGTGATCAGGATCAAGAAGAAAGGAGATGGAACAAGAGGACTCAACAAATGCTTCATGGACTTCAGGTACACATGATCATTTTCTTCTCTTAAAGTAGTCTTTGATGCTTCTGACCAAAGTTGGAAGGTTAATAAAGAGCTTTCTTTGCAGTAGATGTTACAGACTTAAAATACCAGTTCTGTTTTAGAGGGAGGGGAAAAATGCTTGTAATTGATTAAATCATAATGTAATTGTCATTCTTTTTCCAAAGAACATTTGAAGTTCAGTTTTTTTCCTTAAGTGCTTTTCAACCTTTATGTCCACACTTGGTGTGGAAGAAAGCAGAAATTCAGATCTTAAAATAATTGGGTTTGATTGTGTTCTTAATGAAACCTTAGCACCTCTGACTTAGTGCTGTGTTACCCTGAGCAAACCTCAGAAAAGGTCTAGGGATAAAACCCTGTTACAGAATGTTTAGTCTCAGCTAGGCTAGTTAGAAAAATTTCATGCTCTGATAAGCTGAATTTATAACAACTATGGGGATCTGACCTTGGCTAAGGTGCAGCGTTACATTTCAGCATGTGGCTTTGGTCTGTACAGACAGATAATCTTTGTAGGATGGATTCTTGCCTGCTTTTTTCCTGATAACTGAACACCCCATGTGTACATTTAAGTGCACACTGCTGTCCATTTGCATTTTGGTTTCTGTGTGTGTGTATATTCTTGGACTACCTTTGCCTTTCAGTCTAGCTTGTGGTTCCTACCCCTTTGTTCACTTAAACATTTTGGCAGCTCCTGAGATTCCACTGTCACTGAAGTGTTTCAGTTCCATCTCAAAGCTGGTTTTGTTTTCCATCTTTGCTTTTTGGTGACATTGATAGGCTCTGTGTCTGCTGATAAAAGCTCATTGTCATTATTGTGTCTCTGAACTTCCAGTATAGCAAACTAGAGGCAGGGATGCTGCAGAGCTTTCAGTGAGATGAGATTAAGTAGTATTTTGTGTTCTTTTAAGCTTTTCAAAAGTGATATAATCAAGCAGAAGCTTTACAGTTCTGGCAAATGTTACCAGAGTTGTATTGTAAGAATTACTCCTTAATTCACAAAACAATAAAATTTTAATTTCAAACTCCTAAATAGCCCTTACGACACCTAAGTAAAACTAAATTTGAGTGCCTTTACATTGTAAACTAATGGGATTTAAGTTCTTTTGCACACCTGCAAGAATTCTGCTAGTAAGATTGTTTTAAACTGTGGCTGTGGCTTAACCCTGGTAATAGGCTTAGCCCCACATAGCCATTTGCTCACTCCTTCCTGTTGAGATGAAGGAGAAAATCACAGGGGTAAAAGCAAGAAAACATAGGTTGAGATAAAGGTGGTTTAATAGGTAAAGCATCTGCAAGCATGGCAAAACAAGGAATTCATTCATTGCTTTCTAACAGCAGGCAGACAGCTAGCTGTTACCAAGAAAGCTGGGCTTTGCTGCATGTAATGGTTGCTTAGGAAGACAAATGCTGTAACCCCAAATGCATGCACACATCCCTCTTCTCCTGGCTATTACTGCAGAGCCATGACTTCATGTGGTATGGAATATCCCTTTGGTCAGCTGGGGGCACCATGAGCTGCTGTGAGGAAAATTAACTCTGTCCCAGCCCAAACCAGTACAACTGTTGCCTAAAAGCAGTTTTTCAAGTCGCAGATGTTCAGTTGGTAATGTTGTATAATGTTTTCCTCACCGAATGTTTCATCCAGTTTCTGAAAAGAGCTTTAGAATTCTCTTTGGACCGTGTGTAGATTTTTTTTCTTCTCTTCTTTCAATTCTTTTTTCGATGTGCCCCAAAGAGCATTGCACTGGATGGCTGAAACGTTAAGTCTGTAATGAGATTTGAAGTCAAAATCTGTTTAATATAAAGTAATTTGGTTTGGCTAGCCGAATATCTTTTCATCTAGTAGATATTCCAGAGCAGACGGTTCTGTTTTGAATTTAAGACGTCAGTTGTTGTTCTTGCCAGCAAACAGATGTATTTTCCTGAATATTTTAATATGCTGGCCAAGACTTTGAAAAAAGTGTAAGTGACTTTGGGTAATTCAGCTTCAGACAAATAGGCGAGCTTTAGAAATAAACAGGCTTTCACCTTGGGAAAATGAGGCATTTTGAAGAGCCTCAGCGCTGGAAATTTTGTTTCAAACAACAGGTCATTATTATTATTTGTTTTGGAGGTTTTTTCTATTTGAGACTTAAAACAGGATCTATCCCGCCCCCCCCCCCCCCCCCCCCCCCCCCAGCCCCT
>JBAFWW010055310.1:0-19026 GCA_036873685.1 Agapornis canus
ATGTAGCTGTGCTAAGAATCTCTATATAAGGTTGACACTTTGTCTAATAAATTGGTGTTTGCTTGATCACATTGATCGTCTCAGTGCTGTCCATGACTCCCGCATCAACAGGGCTTAACCCCACCAAAATATATCATTTTACTTCCAAGTATATCTTGTGAACCTATAGCATTTGATTTGTTGTCACAAGACGGCAATTCATATGAATGACAATACTATGGTATAGATGCTTCCTCAGCAGCTACCACATTGTTTTCTGCATTTTCATATCAAAAAATGAAGATCAGATAAATTCTTACATTTATTAGAATTATGACCAGCTCCATTTCAGTGCTAACATTTATATGATTTATCCATGAAATCTAGAAAATATCAGTGCTATGCTATCTGAGGCTTTACTTTGTGTTGATGGAATTTTACCTTTGTATTTGCTATTGCACTGAGTATGAGTAAGAAAGTAATGTGACTAAAGTATTTAATACAAGACTATGCCTCAGTTTGGCATCAGAGATACCTCTATATCATATATACATAACCACTAGTACCCAAATGCTATTCTATCTGCAACCTTTTTAGCTTATAAGAAATGTAATGATAAATAATAAAATAATTGTTACTTTTCATATAATAAAGAATATATAGGGAAGTTGTGACTGAAATGTAGATACAGTAGAATTATCATAGAAAAAATCAAAATTGACTCTTGCATAAAAAATACTTACAAAGAGATTAAATAAAGAAAATCAAAATGAATTTATGAATAAACACATACTATGCAGAAGTCTGCATCTCAACTGGTGGTTTCTTGAAAGAAATAATTTTCAGCAAATATAGCCTAATCAACTGCTAAAAAGCTATGTCTGAACAAGAGTGCAGGGGTGTAATAACAGACCTGATCTTTGCCTTGTTATGGTGATGTCCTTCAGTGTTCAAGCAACAGTTTCAATGTAGGACTGGAAGACACTTTCTCTTCTCTGAGAAGAACTAAGCAAAAGAGAAACCTGTTTCCCTAGTTCTGTCACCAAAACCATGTTGCTCCAATTTCTTCAGCAGTGAAATGAAATAAACATTTCCTCATTCCACTATGCACTCCTGCCCTTTTCATGGCCTGCTGAGTTGGGATGAACATGTCCACAAAGCTCTGGCGAGATGTCATTGTAGGACAGGGACATCTGCAGAGAATACTGAACTTCTGTCACGTCTTAAACACCATATGCACACAACAAACACCAAACCTGCACCTTTAAATGAACAACAAACAATGAAACCATTTATTTGTTGATTCATTAATGCCCTTTTCTGCAAGTGTTCTTCTTCATTTGGCATTTCCCAGGTTCAGATAATATATTTTCATAAGCATTTTCATAGGCATATGTGTTTTCATATTTCAGATAATGTATTTTCAAAGTCGATGTAATTTTCAGCTTATAAATGGTAATTTGAGCTTTGGGAATTTTCATTAAAACACTAACTTTCTTCAGGAAGAGTTCCATGCTTTTAACAGGCTTTGGTTAATGGTTAGTATGCTTAACTTCTTCTCAGTGGAGACTCAGCATGCCTTTACTCATGAAACAAAAGCTGGTTCCTTAAAATAAAGAGGTGTCCCCCTATTTATATTAATACTATTCTACTCAGCCAGTGTATCTATAAATCTGTGATCCTCAGATGTTACATGTATTACAAAACTGAAGAATTTCAGTACTTAGTAAAATCAGATTCTTAATTTTAATGTGAGCTGTGAATATTTAGCATTTTGCAGCTTTGAACATGAAATAAAATATCTTAATTATCTTAGCTGTTTCACACATAAAGTGATTTTCATGCCACCTCCTACCCATCAACCCAGGGTTTCCTTTCACTTAATTAAACTTACACAAACACAAGATATCATACGTGCTGTACTCTATTACCTTCATAAACAGTGTTCTTCAGTATATACCTGTCACATTTTGTATGTATAAATATTGTAAATTAAGAGATTTTTGTGTGTGTCTGAAGACTTAGAGAATATCATCCTCATGTCTTTATTTTGCTTAGGTTTGTGGGTTTTGATTTTTTTTTCTTTTTTTACAGAATTTTTAATTATTGCAATAATACACACAGTTTCTGCATTAATTTAAAACAGAACTTTTGGATCTTTTTTGGGAAGTGAGGTTAAGAGGAAACCAAATATATTGAGAAAAGCTGTTGCAATGCCTCACATAGTGAGAAGATGGGAAATCTCAGGCTGGAAACCTAAGCCTCAGTAGAATACGAAGACTAAAATAAATTTCTTGCAAAATGCTATAACATTATTTCTGAAGACAGAAAACCCTGCTTTACCTTGAGTGAAAACTATAATATTTTCCACAGAAAGCAAAACTTGGTTTCATGTGTAACCCTTTCGCCTCAAAATATTAAAGTGCACACACACATATCTACTCTCAAAGTCAAAACTGAAAAACACTTCCAAAAGAGATTTATTAAGTGGCATAGTACAATGGGAAAATCTACAGACAGTAGTGTGGGATTATGGAATTGATAGCTAGCAAGTACCTTTCTGTATTTTAACTTTCAGGAAGTTTCAACAGGCACTGAGATGTTCAAAGTATCCTGAAAGGCAATTTGGCACATAGCTCCACAGGGCTGACTAATGAAGCTCAGTCCAGACTGATTATATAGTTAAACTGGATTTTTCACATGCCCAGTCATGGGGAGAACTCAAAAGATCAGGCAGATTGTTCCTTTGGCTTCTTGGGAAAGAGAAGGTCAGTGAACATAAGATGTTATTTAAAGATGAAGATTTCACTTCTGTCTGTAGGCTCACTAATGCCAGCTGACATAGAAATACAAAAAGTAGAAGCTAGTATTTTTATGTTAGGCTCATAATAGTAAAGGTATTAGCCCTCTGTAGAAAGTTCCCTTACAAAATAAATATAATATCTGGAATTTTGTGTATAACAAGAATCAGCCTAAGACATGTTTTGGTTTTACCTGTATGATCTAAATTAAGCTTGGTTATAACCAGGCTCTGAAGGAAGATATAGTGTGCAATCTGTCGTTTTTCTGAAACAAAACCCAGCTTCTGCCTATAAAATACGCTAGCTGTGAATTCTGCCTAAAGACCTTAATGCTAACGGTTCAGATCCCTCAAAATTATGAGTAAGCTCTGGGTCCCACTGGTGCAATTTACTTCCTCTTTGTAAGAAATTACATACATTATAAATAATTATTGATATTCAGACTGTAATGACTGGCTACATCTATACAACTCAGAAAGCATGACCTGCTGGTATACCTTCCCTGAAACCACCTGGTAGTGCAAAAATATGGTATGAGACATGCCAATTACAAGATTCTTGTTCCATGTCAAGTCAGTAAGCACTCCTACCTAAAAGAGTTGTGATTATCAGGAAATCCCTTGGAAAATCAGCTTGTTTTCCTTCAAAATCCTGCTCAAGACTATCTGTTCAAGTGATATACTGAGATTTGAAACATGTCAATAATATGAAAAAAATTAGTGTGTATATGTATATATATATATATATGTATACTTTATTCAACATTATTTTCTTCTGGTACAAAAACTGTTGACAGAGAGTTATACAAAGAAATTCTATATTCCTGTTGCAAACTTAAAAAGATGATAATTAAATTCCTGATATCAAAAAAATAAGGAATCTTTAAGCTATAGTCACTGGATAATTGTTACCTTTCAAGTTTTAAGCAGGTACCCAATAAGGGATTGTGATTACTGTACTCTTACTGTATGTTTCCCAATATTTTTTGATGCAAAATTAAATAGTAGTGGAGTGTGATTCTATGCCTTTCTCTAATTCAAGGAAACAAGGAGACAGCAAAGGCAGAACTGGCACTTGTGCAGGTGAGCCACCAGCTCTGACCTCTATGTGTGCCAACATGGTATCTGGATGTCAACTAGGCTATCAGAGATACTCTTCAGTACATTCTCCCTTCTTGTGGCTTTAAACTGCGCAAACTTTATCTGCATTTGCCTGTTCCACATGTTAAAGAATAGATGTTGCACAGAACTGAATTTTTAAGCACTATATTTATTATAATCCAGCAATTTGCATTGTGATTACAGATAGATACATGTTGTAGACAATCAAAGCTGTCTACAAAGTACTTTATCTTTAGATGACTACTAGCAGAGAGAATATATTACTCTTCATTTCAACATATTTTGATGGTGTATTCTGATCTTCCTTATACTTCCCAAAAACTATTGGAGCAGGAAAGGAAACCTGAAGTATTTATGAACTCTGAATCTTGCTTCTGTGACATGTAATGTAGGAAGGAGAGTCTACCTATGTGAAAATTGTCATATTGCAGTCTTGGATACCCCCAGCATATTTAAAATGTGTGCTAAATAGGGATCTCTAAAACAAGTTATGCATATCTTAGGAGTTAGTAATGCTTCTCTTATACAGGAATAATATTGGCTGAACACAGGCTGTGGCCAGCAAGGGAACTTTGTGTTGTGTCTTCAGGGGTTAAATCACAACAGGAGGACTGGTGAAGTTAGTTTTAGATTTTTTTCTTATTTCTTATTAGCCATATCTCTTTAACAGACAAAAATTAATTTCCCCAAGCTGAGTCTATACTACCCATAATGGTAATTTGTAAGTGGTCTCCCTGTCAAAACCAGCTTTTTGGCATATGTTTCCCCCCCTGTCCCCATGACAGGAGTGAGTGATTCCAGTGGTTTTCCCCCATTGTACACGATTAACTGAGAAGACAATTTGGTTCACTGGTTTGTTTGTTTGTTTGTTTTTTAATTTCAAGATTCAGATTATCATGCATATGTTATCTCCACTTCACGGTCCAATATTTCTGGTAAACTATTCTTCCTTGAACTTTATAAAATAATGATTCGGGCACCTACGTTAATGGAACCAGAGCAGACTGAAAATTAAAAATGCAAAGTAAAAATTGATAGAAATTTTCCAGGTAGGTTTATCTTAGGAGAATAGAAACTTAAATGAAAAGTCAATGTCAAGGTAACACCAAAATAAGTGTCCCCTCTTTTGACAGGTGAAACTGTTTTCAACTCCCTTTATTGATAATATCAAGATTACTTTAGTCTTAGACTTTAGTGTTATCAGATAATTTCACTGCCTTCGCTACTTTCCCTAGGATGTATTAAGGTTGCCTTTTTGTACCTTTCATCTCCAACTCACATTTTGTCATAGCTCCATTTGTCATACAAATATGAAAGAAATTTTGAAGAAATACTGTTTGATGTTGAAATAATGAAAAAAAAAATCTTATAACCCTGTTGATGTGAACGTTGATGACTCAGTTTGCTACCTGATAAATAAGGAAAAAGTAATATACAACTGGACAAAATTGAACATTTTCTTATTCTCAAAACCTTACTAAATTACTTAATCTGTGAAATAAACTTGGAGAGGTTGTGGTGTTTCTTTCCCTTACTTCAGACTGCTCTGAAGTATAAGCTAAACTGTCCACTAGAAAACAAAAACTATGCTCATAAGTACTATTCCTGGATGCACAGTTGTGCTTGAAGTGATCTCATGTATCTGACCAAGTAGAATTTAATATCCCCCTTTTCAATACTCAGAACTATTGAAGAAGAAGAAGGAATTTTATAGCTATCTGGATTTGGTTTTGCAAAGGAGGAGGAAACACTTTTTAGGAATAACTTTCAAGCCAGACTAATTCAATAGTCTTCTTTACATGGAGTAGAAGTTAGCAGAAAGTCTTTTGCTATTAGGAATAATTAGAGAATTCATAAAGTAGCTAAGATAAGGAGTAGGACACCGGAGAATGTAATACTCTGGATATGTGAAATTTTAGAGAAGTGACATGTGAAAGGCCAAATTACAAAGACTAAGGCCAGGTTGGATGAAGCCTTTGGTGGCATGGTCTAGTGTGAGGTGTCCCTGCTTATGGCAGGGGGGTTGGAACTAGATGATCTTAAGGTCCTTTTCAACTATTTCCAACCCTAACTATTCCATGATTCTATTCTAGGGTATGCACTTTCAAGTCTATTTTTCCAAATCAAATTGTTATCAATTTATCCCAAAATGTTTCATATGGAAAATATTAACAGCATGAATATATATTCCCATCTATAAAATGTGTATTTTCCAATTTGTTCACTATTAAACAAATCAAAAATTGTGGTGGATGTTGGACTTGATCTTAGAGGTCTTTTGTAACCTGGTTGATTCTATGATTCTATGAAAATGTTGTTTATTATAAGCATCTAGACTCTACCTTATAAGCCTTTGAGATGCATATTAACTAAACAAGTTTCACTAAGATTTTATTGCTCTGTTCTCCCAAAAGGTATTGTGATGTTCTCTTTCAAAATCTAATTTAAATAGAAAAGAAAGTGTCTTTAAAGCATTCTTCACTACGGAGATTCAGTATTTCTTTCTAAATGAAATGGAATGCTTTTATATTAAAATAGAATATTTTAATAACTAATTTACTTATAGTCATAGTATAGCCTCAAAGGATTGCCAGAAGTATTGTACTTAATCATAACACATTAGCCTTTCATTGGATTAGCAAGGAAAGCCTGAGTGACAGCCACAATAATATAGCATGACAGAAATTGAAACATTCATACTTTTTCATCCTTGGAAAAGTAAGACTGACCCATCAAAAATTAATATTTTCTATTTTAAGCTGATTAAGACTCATACCTGGCACACTCAGTTATTTTTCTGTCTATGCAACATCAGAAGAACAGTTCACTATTAGAAAAAATGGATTAAAAGGGCAAAGAGATAGAAAAATCAGTAAGAAAGACACTGTTCTTAAAATATGTGGAGAAAGTACAAACCCACTACAAGTCAGCAATCCTTCATGTACAGTACTTTATAAACCCCTTTCACACAACATCTAAGTGTTCTACAGATATGGAAACATTACACACAACAGGCTTGTGAAGCAGAGCACTGTTTGCTGGCTGTATAGACACTTTGACAAGGAAAGAAAAGATGACTGCCAGCTACCAAGCAGTCAGACATGAGCTTTTTCTGCCTTGATCCAGAAGGACCTACCACAAGCAAGTCGAATCATGCAGCGCAAGCACTAACATAGCTCTGTGTTAAAATTTAACTTTGCTAAGAAGAAAACTCTGTGCTTAATAAAGCAGTTAACTCACGGTTCTCTGAAGTACCCAGGCTATACCTTCACCAAGGAGACAACACTCTCACTTTCTTGTAAGTGGAAAGACTCATGAACCTTGCACAGCTATTATCAGGTCTGATTTTTAAAGCTGTTTTGCATGATTTTCAGACACACAAGACTGACAAGTAGCTCACTGACATAACTGTTCAGAGCGAGAAACTGGATGTGCACTATCCCAAATCATTTGGCAAAAATTACATGCCAGAAGTAATGAAATTTTCAACTGTACAAGAGACACTTGCATGGCTTGATTCCACTTTTACAAAAGTCAGTTCACTCAATTACATTTAAATCAAGATTGCACAGATTGTGCATAAACTTTCCCACTGCTCATCTCTTTTAATGAGGTATTCATGGCTACTGTGTATCACTCACATGTTCTGAAAAGACATGCAAAATCCTTGAGTAGAGGGCACCAATGGTTACTCATAAAAACGTTTGGTTTGATGCTTGTAATGGCAGCTAAAAATTTGTTCCCCACATTAATCCTGATCACAAGTTCCGGAGGGCTATAAATTCAATTATATGAGTAGAGATTTCATAAGGAAAAGACATGATGTTCAATGTTTATTCTGTCTTTAATTTTGTTTTTTGGAAAAAAAAAGAAAAAAGGTATGTTAATGTCACTATAGAGAAGCTAATCCTGAAGGATGCCAACAGTGCATACGTACTCTTATCTCAGTACTACATATCCGAGTAGAGCGCACACTTAATATAATCAGTGTTTCAGTGAAAGATTCAAGAAAAGTGAAAAAAAAAAAAAAACAACCACATCATTCTGTAAACCTCTCCAATTACAGAAAGTGCACATGTTCCTGGCAGTCAGACAAAGAAAAGGTCCAGCCTGGCCATCACCCTGGGCTTCTTGTGCAGCCACTCATTCTTGCTGCCTCCGTCATGCACAGGCTGATGCCCAGCAAGCCCAGCACTACTGCACAGTCTATGTGCTAGTAAGAAAATCATATCTATGTGATACTGCCTAATACATGCTGCATACATGACAGTGGCAGCCTTAAACCATGACAATCAATTTCATGACAAACAAGTTCCAGTAAATAAAACAGGTCCCAGCATCCACCCCACACACATTTGAATTTGGGTCATTTCACAGCACCACAGTATCACAAAAATTATGTCTTTCATAACATTAATGCAAACTACAGCTATACCCATATTAATGACATTTTCTCAAAGTAATGTGGATTGATGTGAATTAACGGTTATTTCATGGTTTAGGGTTTTTCGGGAGACAACTACATCTTACCTCCTTGATGCTTCTTAGTGTTTACGCATAACAAAACCAGGAGAACATAGGCTGTTCATGGGGCCATGAACAGGATAGTGATAGTGCCAATGGACCTCTGTATCACAGAGAAGCATCCCCAGACACCTAATACAATCAGTCTACAGCATATTTCTTAAACAACAGGTGAAAAGCCTATAGCTGTACATGGTCAAGGTGAGAGATAACAATGAGAACAGTCCTAATGGCGCATGAGGATTCCTGCAACAATACGATGACATAGCTGGCCAAGGAAGTTTTCAATGAGCACTGTCAACTTAGGAGTATCTGATAGTTAAACAGAAGCAGCACACTGCATATCACCTTAAGTCAGATATAATTTTGTTGAAATTAAGATTACATGTCAGACAGAAAGGAATAAATCATGTCTCATGTCTCAAAACATTTAAATAGAAAATACATGTAGGGCTTATATAAATGTTACTTTAACAAATATTATTTTTTTAAAAATGATTCTCAGTAGAGTTCCCAAATGACTGTGTGAATAGCAGCTTACTCTTATTCCATGGCATGATAATAAAGTTAATCTATGGATATATATTTACTCAATTTAATCAAGTCAAACTCAGCTATGTGTATTATGAAATGAAAACAGCTCCCAGGAAACAGCTTAAAAAAAATGCCTTCCTTCTTTCAGATAGCCTACAGCATAAGCAATTACCCAGCATCTCACAAGGGATAGGAAACAAACAGAAAAAGGTTGTATCTTGCTTTAGTTGCCTGACTTTATTCCTAAGAAATTATTCTTAACATATCAACCTTTACTCTGTCTCTTCAGTAGAGCTTACCTAACTGCATTAGTAAATCTTGCAACTATTCTGCAAGTACAAAACATAAGCACTGCAGCCATCCTTAAAATACTTCTAATATTGAAAGTGTTAGTTACTATGTTGTACATATGTTAAGGAGTCTCTCTCCAAAGACACTGAGTTAGCTTTAATTGTTTATGTAGGGTTTTAGTAACACACTTTGAAGCTAGACAGCAATGCTTTGATCTTTAAAAGCTTAAAGGAGAGACTCAAGTGTATATCTCCAAACTTGCATTTAATCTGAATTATGACTCAAAATGAGTCATATTTCAAATGAATCAGGCATTTTAAGATGACATTGGCTAACTGATTAGTCCCCAAAATATGTCATTCTTAAAGAGAAATAAATCCTAAGAAACATTTATCCTGGAGATTTTTTTTTTGTAACATTCTGATACAAAGACCTCATTCTGTAGCAATTTCAATTCTTCCTGAAGTCAATAGACTGTATATAATGACAGAATAGTTATGTAGACTAGACATAAGAACTTAACAACTTCAGCTTTGCTCTTAGCTAAAAGAAGTCAGTATTTCAAAATTGCACTAGTGCATTTCACATCAATGTTGAAAATTCCACAATATGACTGAAAAGTAACATATAAGACTAAGTGATTCTTTTTCTTTTACATAATGGTAGTTTGATTTTTCCATATATTTCAAAAATGAAGGAGGTTTCTTCACCTTTTTCTCCTTCCACTTCTGTAATTATGCCAACATCACCCCCAGCACACACATACACACACACAATCTTTTTTAAATGCTTAAACCAGCCACATCTAAGTTTGAAACAAAATAAATAAATAAATAAAAGCTTAAAAGAACACTAGTACAATGATTACTGATACTTCAGTAACATCACACAATACCCTTGCTTCAAAAGGCCAACACACTTAGAGCAAATGTGCTAGTCTATTTAAACATACGCTTGGTACTCTCAAAGAAAGCATACACGGATAGCTGGATTTACAAAGATGACTGCAGTTAAGTCTGCAAACAACCTTAATATAAGAAAGTTGAGCCTAGCAGTGTCCTGCCATGAAACAACTCTTGTATCCTGGGGACCCCACAATCTCTCATCAGTGCAAAATGTCAATTTAGGTTTTGACAGGCAGCTGCAAACTGAAAGCACTAAGTGAAACACTGAGGAACAAGGTCTGCACAAGAAGGTAGAGAGTCTATTCAGGGGTGGATACACAGGTACATGCATACACTGAGCTGAAATTGCAGAGCTGCTGGCCCTCTTCTAGAACCAGGAACTCAAGAAAAGTCTCTCTCCTAAATCAGATAAGACAGCATCCTAGACTACCTTGTACTGAACAGGAAAAAGATAAAAGTATTCATCTGATTTGAATTTTAATATAGATAGCAAGATCCTATGACACTATTAAAAAAAGTAAATAGCTTGGAAGAAAGGAGAGTAGGGGTCTATACAAACACCCAGCTCAGAAAGGTTTCTCAATCTCTCATCACCTTCACTGGAGGAGTGTCACAGGACTTCTCAGACACCTTTCATATACCTGCACCTACTTAAAACCATATTTCTTGCTCTGTAGCCTCTTTTACATGCAACATGTGGGACAGTAATCCTGAAATCCATAAATTAGCTTCATCACAGAGCCACTAGTTGACATTTATTTGTGCTACAGCATGCTCAGTGCTAGCTGTAGCCTTCAGCTTTTAATCACATCATGACTGCAGAGCCATGCTCATAAAAAGTGTAGCCTTCAAAAATTATAATCCCTTTATTTCTTAGCATAGAGTTGTATTATTAATTACAGGAAACATTAGTCATACTTACACGTAATTGGTTTCAAAATATTAATTAACTTTAAAATAAGGACTGTGTAGCTTCTCCACACAGAATAAAATAACTATTTTACTATTTGGTGAGACTTTTTTGGAACCTCTACACTGCTAGCTAGTCAGGCACTGCAATCATATGGAACAGCTGTGGCCTCAGATTCACGATTTCTGCACTACATCTGTTACAGTGGTTATGGTTAAGGAACATCTGTCTTTTCAGTGTAAATGTGGATGCTCTTTGAATAACAAGACTTAAAAAGGAAGACTGAAAAAAGCATACAAGCCTGTACTGTAGTTGCTCTTCATACAACTCACTGAGAGAGTAGTTAGTAATGTAACATTATCACTGACATTACTAGGTTTCAGAATTAATTTCCTGCTAAAAGTAGTAATATTACACACTATAGCACTGGGTTTAGCTATGATGCTAACTTTGGGCTCCCATGAAAACCAAACACTACTTTATACTTTTTCTAAATTTTCTCATCCGCATTTTCTATCTCCCAACCTACTTTGCGATGAACTTGTGAACTTTCAATTCAATGTGTTACTGACTACAAAAACAACTTGAAATGATCAAAACAGACATGCTCTGCTATTTGCAAATTTCAATGAATACAGTTTCCACATTTTCCATTATTTAAATGAGGAAAAACAAACAAACAAACAAAAGCCTAAACAAACAAAACCAACCAAACAAAAACCATAGAGGTTGCTTTGCCTTAGATTTTGGTCAATCTTGCTCCAGAACGCAGGACGTTTGCAATCAGGAATGTAGTTTCTCTACAGAAACACAGAGATGAAATATTCCTAATTTGACTCCTCATCATCTCCAGCTACTATTGTCATTTTATCAGACCTTTACCAGACTGCACAGAGGCATTAGAAAGAAAATTTTTATGGTGGAGTTGGCAACTATTTTATAACATACCATTACAGGTTTGAAAGAAAATCAGAATCAATTAATTTCATTTGTTCTTAATGACAGAACAAGAGGCAGCACTTCAAGCTCCAGTAGGGTACATTAACATCCCAAGCAGAGGAAAAAATTACAGTCATCAGATCATTAAACAAATTGCCAAGTGAAGTTACAGACTCATTATCACTTGAAACATGACACCTATCAGAGGAGCCAGAAATAATAAATACATCTTGCCAAAATGGTAATGGGTTGTCCATAAATTCCAAGAGAAACACATTCCAAAATTGAAATGGTTTGATTAGGTTACAAAAATTACTTGTTATTACAATCTGCATTCTTTTCTTTAGTTGGGAATAATGAACATGAGAAGTGCTACAGCAAACAGCCTCCATAAAGATTACTCAAATGGCAGCCTATTTAATAAAGCTCTGTGTTATAAACCTTCACTTCTTTTCTTACTGTTTGAAATTCATGAATTCAGAGAATATAATTTGGGGCAGAAAATAACATCCCTTCAGCTGCATTTTTTGTATCTATTTTTTATACATGTAAACAAAATCAATACCACTTGCTTGCCATTCCCACTCTAACCTTATCTGAGGAAAACCACCAGCTGGTACAGGACTAAACGCAGGCTTGGGTGACCACTGCAGCAGTAGCAGGTGGCCGAGTGCCACAGCCAGTTCCCACACAGTGGGCACCAGGTGTTGGGAAGCAGCATCAGGCAAAGGTGAAAGCCAAGGCCAAACCAAGAAACCCAAAGAATAAGTCAGAAGTAAAGCTGACACCAGCCAATGCCAGCATGACCCAAGTGGGGACAGAGGGTGCTGCGCTAGGCCCAAATGGGGCTCCTGAGTCTTGGACAGGAACACTCCAGCTCAGTCCTCAGGGCTCAGATGCTCAATTCCCACCACCAGAATGTGTTGCTTCTGTTTTGAAGGCACAGAGGATTTGTGAAATGCCATATTGGAATCCAGATGTCCTTTCTCTCAACTTCAAAGGAAGTTCAATTTAAAATAATCTGTTAGTTGTGAAAATTAAAGTATTTCAGCATAATTAGGCTAACTTCTGAAAGCATGGTACAGCCATTACAGTACAGAGCCATGTTGTGCTTAAAAAGAGCATCTCTGAAGACTTCTGCCATGTTGGGAGGAGTTTTATTGCATACGTTAGTGATTTAAGTAAATGACACAAAAGTCTAAAAGAAACAAAGACTCGTGAAAATATTATGCTTAGTGGAAGGCACTAAGTGTTAGTTTATTAACACATTAATTTAAAAGGAAAGAAATTAGCATGGGCATTAACTAGTACTACTGCAGTGACAAGCACTGCATGGTTTACTTTGCAAGCACTACCTTTGGCCAATTTTCCATGGCTTAGGAGACGGAATACAAGACCTGCTATTTAACTCTAAAAATCATCAGTTTTATTACATAGATCTCAAACCGCACATTAAATTGCTTTCACAGACAAAACATCAAAATGCATGTATCAAAGCTTCAACACAAGTCATCTCCCAGATGGAAAAGTCATTGGCAGATTGGCAAAGAACTGATCTCTGTCCATCAGAGCACCCACTTCTGTTTCAAGGACAGCCCAGAATAACATTTTGAAAAGACCATGTAAAGGAAATAGGTAAAAAAAAATTAAAAGATATAATCTTTTGCATAGAAAACCTCTAGCTGTAAAATAACAACTGAAGTTACAAGGTTTGACAATTTACCAAGGTTCTTTTTTCGTCTTAGATATTAAAGTTAATTAAAACTGGTGAAGTCATGGAGTCATTTATGACCTATCCTAAATGTAATATAATCTCATCTGAAATGCATGAAATTACTCTGTCTATATCTATTACTTCAATTCTTGATAACTATTATAGTCATTCAATAATCCAATTACTATAAATTACATTGCAAAGTAGGCCCATGCAATAGCTAAAATAGAAACTATTTGTGACATTGTCTGCACAACATTACTGGACCAAATGAAACTCATTAGGTAAAACAAACTGAAAAACAAAAACCAAAAGAGCTTGCTTTGTCTTCCCATGATACCTATAATCTGAAAATCTTTAACTTGCTGCAGAATAGGACACTCTATGAATATATATATATATATATATATAATTATGATTTTCAAATGTAAGAGTCAAAATATATATTGAATCTAAAATGTTTTTAATGTAGCTGGGAAGGCGCTAAGTATGACATCAATAAATACTCTTAGACATTGGCCAACCAGACTTCCTGGAATGCAGCAACACATACTTATTTGTGTAAAGCTCCATTTTCTGGTGCCCAGTGACTTCATCTAACACTTGAGAGTATGGAGTCACTGAGAGTCAAGCTTTCCTAATCCCCAGAAAGGAAGAGGTTCCCAGAGGAAGAGGTAGTTAACAAACACTAGCCTCCACTGTTTGCAGTTCAGAGTTTTTGAACACTAATGAATATTTCTCTTATGTTTATAAACACACACACACACAAAAAAAAAATAGGTTATTTTGGCTAGAGTCTAGCCCAAAATATAAAAATTAATTCTGTAATTTCAGGTTCAGATCAGGGATCAAAGCCAAAAATATGACTTTGGGAGAAAAGATGACACAATCTTGAGTCTAAGAGTGCAAGATGGTTTACTGAAAGGGTGAATGAAGGAATGAAAGTAAATCAACAACTGTTTCATTTTCCAAACTCTTTCAACCAAATTTAAAAATTAAAATTACACTAAAAACTAAACTAGTGATTCTTGGAGTATGAGCCCACCTCATAAACAGTGAGTTTAGAAAAAAAACAAACCAAAACAGCAGTTGCTATGCAAGGGTTGAGGAATGTCAAACAGTAAGAAAAAACACTTGTATATACCACTTCAGGTTATGATGGTACAACATTTAAATGAACAGGTCACCAAACCTGATGTAAACCTACTGCCATAGCTGCCCTCAGCCAGCTGGGATGCGAGAACTCATGTCTAACATCTAACTAGTAGATGTCAACAGCTAATGAGTCAAATCTCTAAAACCGAGTGTCCCCATAGAAATCTAACAGCACTTTTTTCTGGCACAGAAAAACATACTAAAATTATCCTAAAAAAATTATCCTTCTCAGTTAGGGTTTACAGAAGAGAAGCACTTTGTAGAACATTTTAAAGCTGTCCTCTGAAAAAGGAAGAATGATAGGTTTGCCTATTTTGTTTACAAATTAATGGAATATAATGATCATACAATTTAACTTTTCAGTATGTATTTCAATCTGTGGAACTAACAAGTTTTGTAAAACCCATATGCAATAAAAGAAAACCTCCAAGCAAAGTAAGCATTAATTATCATTTGCAGCAGTAAAAGATGAAGATTCTTTTTCCCTTTTTGAAATTATACATAATTTCAGGTAAAAATCAGAATTGCACAACATTTTTTTTTAAGAAGTAACTTTTCAGAATTTGTTAGGAATTGTTTACTACTATGCTAGAAAACTGAGCCCAGAAAATAAACTGGTCCCGTATGTTTCTTTAAGGTATTTACATTCAGTCTTCATATGCATTACAAATGTTGTATTCATATGCATTACATATGCTTCATGGAACATGAAAGCATGTTCTCTGAAATTCTTCATAAATGCAAAGCACAATCTGTCTCTGTACTACTGAGAGGTAAGGTGGGCAGAAAAGAAACAAAATATGCATATGCACACTCATGCACAAGGGAAAACAAGACTCAGACCTAAGTTTGACAATGTAGTTACAAAAATTCATACAGATTTATATACTGTGCACCCTCACTGAAGTTAATGCATCCCCAGAAATTGCATTTATATTAAAGAGATCCAGCAGATCTAAAAACTTCCCACCACAACAGTGTAACGATCCATGAAGTGTGATCATTATTGTAAGCATGAATATGAAAAAAGAAATAATTAAACTTTAGTCATTAATGCAAATTGTGAGCCTGGTCTAGTGGAAGGTGTCCCTGCCCATGGCAGGGGTTTGGAACTGGATGATTCAAACTGCTCAGTGACTCTGTGATGGTTTTAAGATTTCACTACCAATACCCTTTGTAGAACCAAAGAGTCCTCTAAATTAAATAATGAACAGAGGGTATCCAGTTTTCATATGAGCAACATCACAAACCTATGCCAGAATCTGCCAACAAACTTGGAGTGTAGCACACCTTTTTCAAGACCCTTTTATTATACAGACCCACACTGATTTTTTTAATTCCCCAGGTTGTAAGAGTCTCACAGTTTGCAGAGATCACCTTGCACCTTCCAGACAAAATTCTTTGCTTTACTGCACCTCTTAATTCACATTACAAAATTGAAAGTTTAGTTAAATTCATCAGGATGTTAAAGCAGCCCTACATAAAGACACACATATTTTCAGGTTTTATCCTGGCATGTGAATGTAAATGATGACACAGTACTTTGGAAACATACATGTCTCTGAAATAGTGTGCAAGCAGGTTTTTTCTTTTCACAGATATGGTAATATTTGCTAAGCATAGAGATTATAAGCCTGAACATTGTAATTGGGAATCATGATCTCACATACTACCTAGATATTTCAGATAGCTTACTTTTAGGAGGTAGACTCTCCCAGATCAGACTGAAACTTAGCTCCAGCCTGGAAAAGCGGGAAAACATAAAATATATACATACACATATATGTGGGTGTACATAGCATGCTATACAACATGCGACTCCTGAAAGGTTTCCAATTCCTGAATCATAAATTTCCCAGTGTACTTTGGTGCAGAAAAAATAAGCAGCAATTTAAACAGAATAATTCTCCCATACAATTCAGTAAATAAACTGAACAGCAATTAGTAATCCCATTCCTCTCACAAATACCAAGTGAACGAATGATAGTAAATCTGTGGGCTTTGTTGGTGCCTATACCTCTGAATTCTCTTCATAGAAGAAATCACACAAGTAGCTTCAACTCACATCTTAACTGGTTATCGCTGCTATAAAAAGAATTAATGATTAAGTATTTAAAATTTGTCATGATCAATTCAGTCGTGAACCTGTTAATAATACACAGAATATGACAATTAGCCACAGAACAGTGTTCATTTTGCAATTATATAACGGGATTCTGACATCAAAAAGGCAGTAAATCTGGATGCTAAATAAAATCAGTCAAGCATACAAAACCGTTTTAACAGAAACAGATACAAAAATATTGGAACTCTTTTTTTCCATAAAAGAAGGAACTAGGAGGACTAGGGAAAAATCACAAACCAAAAATAAATCAATCATCTATTTCATGCTCCAGGATGTGTAATTATGAGTACTTCATCAGATAAATCTAGAGTAATCCTGCTCGATTTAGCATATTGACCAGGCCAGAGTTTGAGTTCCATAAACAATTTTTACAAAGCTATGGGCCAACTAGAAAAAGTCAATAGCAAAGAAAATGTATGATTCAAAGTGAGAAGACTGATGCTGCTTATACTACAGAAGATGTATTGACAGTCTTCCCATACACAGAATGCTGCTGCACAAAACAAGTATCCTATTGCAGAGATCAAATGAAGTAACAGCAGCCTCCTAAGGAGTAAAGCCAAAGGGGTGAAGAAATGCTAATTAATCAACTCAATCTGATCTTGATCAACATGTATCTCCAGCTGCCAGGGAGCAGCCAGAGTGGGCTGCTCCACCAGGGAGGGTAAGCAGGGAGCCCAGGGTGGCAGTGAGGCAGCAGGGGCAGTGTCCTTACCCACCAGGAGTATGTTCTGACAGTCCGCAAGCAAGAATAGCAGAGCAAAATACTAACCAAAGTGCAATACTAAACTTGACAAAATAAAGACGAATGTACATAAACAGACACAGTCAATGCATGAAGAAGAGATGTATATTCTCCTTAAACTCGATCAAATTAGAGATGTCCTTTCTCCTGCCATTCAGTTGATCCACAATGAAAAAGCTTTGTCATATTTCTCTTCGCTAATATTATAATCAAATTGTTGGCAGACTAATACTCAAAATACTCGAGACACAAAGAGCAAGACCTGACAACCTGTAACAGAAACTAAGAATAACCAGAAATTAAGTCATTAGCGCACTGGGAACTTGCATCATACTGCTTTTTCTAGGCAGAAAAAGCCCTCTATTATTGCTAGGTTGTGGGTGTTATCTCTTTTTCAAGGATGCTTTAAACCAGAATTAAAGCACCAAAAATATTCTTTTCAAAAGTTTGGTGGAGTCTTTTTTTAACTCTAATCTCACCCCAATTTTTAGCTTATTTTCTATATTCTCCTGATGAATTAATAGGAAAAATAATTTTCCCTAGCAAAAAAGAGGGTGTTTTGCATGGCTCAAAGACTACCCATGCCTAGGGCCTGGAGTATTTTTCACTAATCTGCTTTGCCTCATTTCTTAAAAGAACCAAGTAATGATGAGTAGTCTGCAGGCCATGAAGAAGAGAAGCAAAACAAGCAGCAGAAGTTCTTTCCTCTACAGAGTTCCTCACTTTGTGTAACTAAGGGAATCTGCAAAGTGAGGGAGTATTTTCTATCTTAGTTCTCATAGCATATCTGAGAGTAATCAAATCATACCCTCTCAAATCTGAGGAATTGGGGAAGGAGTAGTAAGAAGGAGGAAGAGAAAGAGCTGTCACCATTTAGTCTTTCAGACTGATCTACAGTGCTACTTATTACACTAGAGCCTAAATATTATACAGAAAGTGAGGGCTTAGCAGGGGAAGGCAAGGAAGAGACAGGTACTCTCCTCATTTGTACACTACTGGAGAGAGAGATAGGGAGAGAGAGTGCAGATAATGAGGACAAAGATAATAAGACTGCATCTTTTAATCACATCTGAAATATAAAAACATCAAATTTAATTTACTGAGCCTATATCCAGACAGAATAGCAATGCATTACCACAGAAGTAGACCTGCAGAGTAAAATTGCTTTTGTCAAGGACACAACACTCCTACACCATGGGTGTTTGGGGAAGCTTTATTTTGTACGTGCTATAACATAGAATCATAGAATAGTTAGGGTTGGAAAGGACCTTAAGATCATCTAG
>JBAFWW010055313.1:0-23876 GCA_036873685.1 Agapornis canus
AGGCTGGGGCGCGGAGCACCTTTTCCCCCTGCGCCGGCGGGAGGAGCGGGAGGAGCAGCGGGAGGAGGAGGAGGAGCAGCAGCAGCAGTTGGTGCCCGCGTGTAACAAGTTTGGGTTGCCCCGCAGTATGGCGGCGGCCGGGCGGGGGGCGGGCCTGAGGCGTTTGCCCCGCACCGGCGGACTTGGCCGGGGCCGCTCCGCCTATCTTCCACAAGCACTACTTTCCCTGCTCCAGCGGATTCCCTGCTGCCGGCAGCATCCCTGCAGGGCCGGCCAGCGAGGGAAGCAGCTTGGTGATTCCCACACGGAGACAGCCCCAGTAATGGCACCAGCAGATCGGCGTCTCCCTGGAGATTTAGGGCTTGAAGAGGTGCGGAGGCACTTCTGCCAAACGCAGATGCGGTGCCCCCGCAGTTTAATGAGGCCGTGCAACAGCTGCCTCACCTTCCCACGCTTGGTGCCGCTTGTCCCATTCACCTGCCCCTGCTCCTCTTTTCTGCTCCTGTTCTTGCCCTCTGCCCCTGCTCCTCCTCATGCTCCGTCTCCTGCCTCTGCACCATCTCGAGCTAGATGCTGGCTGCAGACGGCAGCGCAAATTGCATCCGGGTGCAGCCTCTCAGTGCAATGGAGAGATGAATGATTTATACTGAAAGCAAGCGTTACTGGAATTACTGCACCTCAAAGTACAGGCCCACATAGGTGACTGCTTGGTAATACTAAAGGAGGAGCAGCTTGGCATAATAGAGAAAATAGGTCAGTGACTGCACAGATCGCACTGGGGTGCTTCTGCTGAGTCACTGATGAGTTATTGATTACCATCATGTCAATGCACGTCTGTGTTACTGTTTTGATGAACGACAGGAACCAGCACATGGATGATTGGGTTTCTTTTACTGCTGTGGAACAGGTGATATCTGATGTCATTTGATTGCTATAGCTTAGTTAACAGGATTCATATAAGCAAGACTGAACAGAATAGTTTATTGGATGTTGGCATTTGCATTACTGGCTGCTCTAATTCCAGCATTACACAGTATGTATTGTTACAATAATGCAACAGTAGATTTCTACTGTCTATAATTCACATTAACTATAGCTTAGAAATACTATCAAAATGAAATTGTTGCGGAAATAGAGCTTCTTAAAGACACAGAATCATGATAATTACCTCAGATAAAGAAAGCTTACATGCAAGGCAAGACCTGGCCACCTTGTCATGTTTGGAACAGCAGGGTTTGAAGGACATTAGTGAAGTCAATGAGCAGTTTGTTGTTGTGTGGAAAATGCAGGGGAACCCCCTTCCCATCATTACGTTTTCAAAATGGTGGTTTAACTTCGGCCAGTTCAACACTGGGCCTGTAGCATCCATCATACAGTTAATATCAAATAGGGCCACATGCCATCAAAACGTTAGATATGAGGCATAGAGAAAAGCAGCAAGTCACACTCAGCTACCACGGGGAGTAGGTGGAGCTACGGATCTGGGGTCTCCTGGGGAGGCAGAGGACCACTTCTGACAGTTACCTGTGTCTGCAGGGAGCTTGAAAAGGGATCAAACACTGGACCCACGCTGGAAAATCCCTAATGCAGATACAGTAGCAGGATGAAAAATCCTGGCTGTATTTTATTTGGGGAATTGCTGTAAATTATACGTGCAGAAGAATAAACTGCATCTCTTCTGGGACTGGCCACTGCTATTAATATACCAGCAAAACATTTCTACCATAGACAGGACTTTAAGCACCTCCAGAAGGATCCAACTATGAAATGATATTCCAAGGGAAGAAACAGAACTGCTTTTTAAATCTCTTTTGCAGCTTATGAATTCTAGGTAAAGGCAGTTCTTAGCACAGAGTAGTAAAATCACAGAGTTTTTTCCAGCTTTTGTCTGTTAGTCTGCAGTCTGCACAAGCTTTCAAAAACCCAGAGTGGCAGAAAGGAACCAGAGCACAGGCTAGCACCAACACAGATTTTCCTTTGCTTCTGCCTGTCTCTATCCAGGTTACATTTCATGACCTTTAAGAATTATACTGTTCATTTGTACAGTGTAGCTTTCATCTCCATTCTCAGTAAAACCTGTGGAGTAATGCAGATTGAAAGGTCAGAGGTAAAACAAGGAATTGATATTTGGACCTTGTCAAATACCAGATTCTCAGCCACATTCAAGATCTTCTTTCTGGTAAAAAGTGTTACTTACAGGGGCTTGTTAAGAAAAATGAGATGCCTGAGTAATAACGGTGCTGGGAACATACAGTTAGTAGCATAAATTGCACCATGGATAATTCCCATTGTTTCCCATTACAAATGATGTCTTTCACAGGATTAAAAAAAATGGCCTCTAAGGCCTGGGGGACACAAATGTAGGAGGTTTTCCAAAGGCCTGTAACATTATCCTGGACTGTTTGTGAACTAGTGGTGTAGGGCTAAAGGCACTGGTCCTCGCAGCAATTATAAATGACTTTGTTTTGCTAAAATTATTATCTTCTTTCAAATACTACATGCTGTGGCAGTGAGATCGTATAATGAACAACTATTAATACATTGTCCACAGCAACTACATAATGACTTGATATGCATGAAACATGCTTGTAAAATCCTCCATTATATTCGTAATAAAATATAATCTTTGAACGTACATGTAATGTATGCTGCAGAGTAATAGTATGTAAAGACTGCCTCAATCATAATACACCTAGTTTAGACATCATGTTGAGGGATGAATATACCCATGGGTATTTTAAGTCTAGGCAAGCTATATCAAATCTGTACCACAAAAGAAAAAAAGCCAAAACCAAACAAAAAACTAAACCAAACCAAAAGCAATTAAGCAAGAAATAGTCAAAGCTGACTGTACTTTTAAATCTGAACCCCTTAGTTCAGCTCAGGAAGAAATAAGCTTCAGGGTAGAAGGTACCGGACGAGAGTAGAGAATGAGAGTAAGACCAAAGCTGGCCTCGAAGCCAGTCTGGGGCTGAGGGCAGATCAGTCCAAGAGTGAGTGAGTGAACAGGTGGTAGGTATTTAGTAAGCCCATGAAAAGGGCAGTGAACGTGCCTGGATGTTTGCAGACCAATATATAGTGCAATGAATAAGTCAGCAGCAGAGTACGTGAGGGAATGAATAGATGAGAGTATAAAAGAATAAGCAGTTGAGTTTAATGAATGTGACTATGTGAACAATTCTAAACAAAGTCAAAGTTTCAAGCTGTACTGTCTCATTGCTGTATTGCTATGATGGCACGACTTCAGATCATTTGTCATTGATATCAATTAGTGCTAGAGGAAAAAGACTTATCCCCTTGATAGCAATTTAGCATGCTAAAAATACAGGTTTTAAATGCACTTTAGAGTCAGAAAGCAAAAAAAAAAGTTTTGGAAACCTTAACACAGAAAAAATAAGCACACGGAAGGCACTGTCCAGTAAATTAATGTTGATTAATATTATTAAACTACTAAATTGACAGAGACCTAAAATTATTTGCCGAGTAGGAAAATACCATTAACTCTATCCTAGTTACGAACATGATACACAACAGCTCAAAGCTATTTGTGCAAGATTATACGTGAAGTCAGTGTCAGAACCACACACAGACAAAATCTTGACCTTTTACTTCTGTATCTTCCCCATCAGGCAGAGAAAATGCATTGTCTTCACTTTTGCAATTACAGAGGTAATGGAACTAAATTATAATACTCTAGGGGCATTATCTCCCAACCCTGTGGTGGTTTTTTTTTGGTCTGAACCCTTGCTATATCATTATGGATAAACATGGTAATTATGTAGAAGATACACTCCAAGACTCTAAAACTGCCCCTGTATTTACCACATGTTTGTTTGTATGTCTAAGTCATAAGGAGGAGTTAAGTAGGTGCTGCACAGACATCTGCATTTAGATAATGTAGTGCAGAGGAAGTACATGGCAGAATGATATGGAAGAGGAGGATCTCTTTCTCCTCTTTTTATGGGTCTAGAGGTCAAGAACCCTGTATAGGCCACAGAGAATATTTTCCTTTTGCTTTCTAAACTGGAATAACAGATTTAGTGGAACCACACTGTAGTCTAGTTTCTAACCAATGAACGAAAGAGTTCTTTGTAGTCCAGTTTCTGTTAGGTCTTACTGCAAAGCCTGTAAAAAAGTTTGCTAAAAGCAGGAGGGGCAGGGTTAATTTAGGGAAGGATGGCAAAAGTGACAAGAATTCCCTTCAATCTGGATCTGTGTAAGCATTCAAATTTTACAATGAGTACTCACTCGGAAATTACACTTCTCTTTGCTCCAGACAAAATACAACTCAATACAGCTCAAATATTTTGTGTTAATTTTCACCTATCAGTGACCAAACTTGGACCTTCGTAACACCTAAGTTACATGCATGGCTATAAAATAAAGAATGTAACTACCCAAGTGGTTATTCCATAGAAAGCTATAGGAAAGGTAAGGAAGATTGTAGGTTCAACAATCAGTGAATAATAAGTCAATGATAAAAGACACTTTATCCACCCTACATAGTGGAAGAATTGTGTGGCCTGATGGAGGAGGCACACATGTTTATTAATGAGAAAAATAATAAAAAATGTGTCAGCAGTGCCTGCCTCAAGGGACAAGGTCAATGAGGCGACATTAATAATGTAGTACATGAAGAATAATGAAGAACCTAAAACTCACTGTATTGTTTTTCATTCCTTCTGAAAATGCAATTATATTTCCAAAAAGATCAAAGTTAATGAAAATTTTTACACAAATTCATCATCAATCACAGGAATTATTTCTGATTACATGTTTTTCACATGGGTCAGTATCAAGCTACTGATGTGGGGTACCTCTGCTAACCATGAAGAAGTATGAAAACAGAGCACTGACAAAGGTGTCCTGTAGTTAACACAGGAAAAGCATGTGGGATTTCATAGTAATGTATGAGACATTTATAAACTTTGAACAAAGCTTGCAGTCTTCCTATATGAACCCTACATTTTTATTGCCTGCACTATTACAATTCCTCATTACTTTTTCATATTTTCCATGATCATTTTTATAAATTAGTACATTCATATCACAATTCACAAATATAAACTAAGAAATGGGATTATGAGGGATTTATTTGTTGACAAACTTGATTGTAAAAGTAGATCACCACAGGCCTATCTCCTTTATGTAAGGAGTCAAGAGTTCGCCTTTTTATCATTCCACATAGCATCTTAATCCAATTTCTTTCCACACATGCCAGTTTACTCAGGATCACAAGACTGGCGAGATTCTTTAGTTTGTACCAGTGCCTGTAACTTCAGCTGCATTACCCAGCTAAGACAAGTAGATTCCAAGTTTAAACCTTGATAAGAAAAGAATATTAACTTTAATAATAGATCTAACTTTAATAATAGATCTCGTAGCTACTACTGTTCTTGTACTGGTCATCTGACTCAACTAATGCCCAAGCCAATTAATTCCTGTCCACACTCAGACAACCACAGGCCAGCAAAATGGGAAGTCAGCAATGGAAATATAGCATGAACAAAAAGTGAAAGCAGACTTCTCTTCTAGTGTGCTCTCCTCTTTTCCTCAGCTTTTTTTTTTTATTGCTGGCACCCCTTGTCCTTCTCACTCCAAAAGAATGCAGCAACCTGATGTAACTTGCTGCTCGAACTAAGTTGCCCTAATAACCAGTCCTTTGCTGAAGCTAAACCAGGTCATGATTTCCCAGTGTGATGTTACAGGGACATTTCTTTCCTGCCTTACAGTAGGGTGTTCCTTTCCACTGGTTGCTCCTATTAGGTTTCTGTTACTTCAAATGGAGAACAAAAGGAAAGGATCCAGTTGCCTCACTATTATAAATTAAATAAAAGGACACACATTACAGGAAAGGATGGGACTCTCTAAGATGATATGAGCAATCTGCAACTAACAAAACCCCCTTTGGAACACAGCTTTCTGTTCCACAGGTACAAAAAGGCAAATAAAGATAGAGAGGAAGGGACCAAGGATAGTCTTTGACAAGAGACTTACAAAGGCAGAAAAGATCACTTTAAGTGTGCAGAAATCAGGAGCATTTTGTAGCTATCCTATGCCTTGCATAACTTTCTGGGTGAGTAGAAGTGCATGATATCAAAATTCACATCTGCATCTCTCTCTCCCTCCTCCAATAAAGACAACAAATGCAAAGACTTACGGTTACTGCATTTAGTATGTGCTGAGCAGTCTGGCTATAGGGAAAAGATGTCTTTTAACTGTCTAAAACATCACCCCCCTTGGAAGTACTTTATTCATATTTGTGCATAACTGCTTGGCCACACAGAGAAATAACAAAAAAAACCCCAAAACCATAAACAAACAAAAACCAAACAAAACATAAAAATTTTGGAGAAAGAGGAAGTTTTATTGTAGAGCAAGTTGGGATTTTTTTCATTATATAATCCTGGAATTTCTCCATTGATTAACATCAAAACCATTTACGATGAAACAGTTTCAGTTATTGTGATTATTGTGCTTAAAATGATCAAGACATCATTAGCTAAAACTTTTTATCCTGGAGGACCGCTTACTTTGACACTCTTAATTTTTGTTAATTAACACTTAAAAAAATCTTCAGTTACAGATTAAGCAATTCTCTGGGAACAGTTTCGATATTGATCTTTTGGTTCTGAGTTGGTAATGCTTTAAAATCAAGGAAACTTTCCTAGGGCAAGAAAGGAGGTGCCCAGAATTCTTAGTAGGCATCTGGGCAATACAATGTGACTCTTGCACATTCAAGTTTTTGCAAAGAAATTGAAAAATGGTATCTATAGCTACCTCAGGAATATCCCAGAAGGTGGGGTAACGTAATATTTACTCTTTCTTTTTATTTGATTAATATTTTACATTTATAATTATTTAAAGATAACAGAGATAAGAAAAAGGCTAAGAAAAATGTCAACAAAGGAATCACAAAGGACATTATCTGCTGATAATCACTATTGTTTGTTTTGGCTTCAGGAATGAAAATAGTAGAGAAAGAAAAGTCTAGTAAGAAGGCAAGCATCTTTTACTAAGAAATAGCCAAGAAAAAGAAAAAAGGAAAAAAAATAAAGATAGAGAAAAAAGATCAGAGAAAAACATTAGAAAAACATAATGACTCAGCTGGGCTCAGTTATTTATCCATTTCTCACATTTAAAATTCATTTTTTCACTGAGATAAAGAGAAAGATAAGAAATATTCTGTAATTAGGAGCAATAAAGAAAATTCACTCCCAGACTTCCTAGGGTTTTGAAGTTGCTTTCAAGGCCTGTTGTTTCTGGTTATTATATCTGTCCTCAGTGTTAGGGCAGGCCTGGAGTTTCCAGCTTCTGGGATTCGTTGCGTGATATGCCTAGGGGCAGGCATTTTAGAGCAATGCTTTTTAGAGAAACTGGTAATCTGCTTGCATTGTGTATTCAGTCTATGTCTATTGTGTACACTCCTTTATTGGAAAAAAAGTACATGACTCTGCAACAAAGGATAAGAAAATGGTAGTTATTGCTTTCCATGCCCACTTTTCCTTTGACCTACAGCTGAACAAATAGCTCTGTCAAAGACAATCTGAATGGATTTTAGGGATCAGTATCATATCAGTCTCTTCCCGTCACTGTCCTGCTGTCACACTTCATACAGGTCCTCCTGTTTTCTTTTCACGCTAAGTCTCATCATTTCAAGGCAAGACATGCAGTACTGGGCTCCTTTGCTGGCACTCCCTTACCTGTTCCAGAGCCCAGCCTTGTCTGTTTGTCTGCAAGTTAGTCACTTGGAAATCATTTTGTGCATAACAGCCAGGAAGTCTGGTAGGAAGAAATTATTAGGTAATATGAAATAATGAAAAAGTAAGCAGCATCAGAAGAGCTGCTCATGATTCTCTGTGTGAAGCAAAGAAGAAAAATAAGCCAAACCCAAATCCAAACATTTTAAGTTGCTGATATTTTTTCAATAATAACAGATACTTTCACTAATGTTAAGTGATGGATCTCCCAAAGAGTAAATACAATTCTAAAAAGCAGGATTGGATTGCCAATTTTTGCATTTTATCTGTGGTAGGAGCTCAGGAAAAGAGTCCTGGTGATACAATAGACCAAGATGAGAAGCCACATTATCTCCAACCTCAATGCAATGGACTGCTCTCATAGTTTGCACTTGTACCATGTATTGCCACAGTTTTGTGCAATCTAATTACTTGGTAAGTGAAAAGAAAAGGATAAAGTGCCTGTTCTGAAGGATTTTAAACCTAATAACTCTGTGTCCTGGTTGGGAGGCATTATTTTTTCTTGTGTCCTTGTCCTTGTTGAGTCTTACCCAACTATTTTGTTTCAGTTAAACAGAGACAGCAGATAGTAGCAGTATTATACAAGGCTTCTTTTTAGGCCTCATAATGACATTTTCTGATGTCCTTGGAAGGGAAAGACCTTCCTCTTCATGGCCTTTGTGCGTCAGCTTGGTAACCCATTGCTGTGTCTCATCTGCTTCAAGCTCCCTGAGCAGCAACAAACTTCGATCAGGGGGTGATGCAGGACAACCTGCCCCTCTGCCCCTCGGTATTGTCACCCGTCTCCCCTTCTGTCATGGTTTCAGGACATCACAGTCCTTCTCCCCTTTTCCTGAGGTGTCAACAGCTTGCTGCCAGCACCACACTGCACCAGAGCAAGCTGAGCAAAATCCTGGCCTTATACTGAGGAACAAAGTCATCCTCCTTCACCAAGGTTTTGCTCAGAAGAAAACAACATGAGAAAACAACATTATTTAAAAGGTTCACAATTTATTTTCATTATTTTGCCACTTTCTTCTTTGTCCTTTTTTCTGGGCTTTACTAATAATTCTTGATCAGTTTCCAGCTCCTTTCTCACAAGCAGGTACGGAAGGGACTTCAGCAGGAATTGGTCTTCTAGTGGCTAGTTAGAAATCTACTTAGGGAAAAAAAGGCAAATAGGAATGTGAAAGCATGCATTAAAATCCTGAGAAATTGGAGGAGGATTTTTGTCCACATAATTAACTCTCCTCTTGATGTTTCGGACCAAGGAAATTAAGTTAAGAAAGCACGAAAGAAGTTCTTCCAGTGTTCTGCAGTCAGCCCTGGTGACTGACTTACAGCAAGTTGTCCTTGAACTCTTGAAGGTAGGTTTGGAGCACAGATTAATGGTAACCTGAATATGATGAAGTATATTCCTTGATTTCTAGGGTTATTTTTTAAGTAAATACTTTGCTGTCACCAATGTATGGAGTAGTAGATTGACAGAAAAGCCAAAACATCAGGGGCACACCTCCAGTCCTCTGAAAGCCCTTGTGCCACGTATGGGCCTTTGTACTTCCATCTTCCTCCTGTCCTCAGGCATTCATTTGACCCTTATAGGGACAGATTTCTCAAATGACCAAATGCAGTATGGATACCCAATCAATAGGCATGTTTGTTGTGCTAGTTTCATAATCTGAATAGAGGTAGGACATGCTCTCAGATTCACAAAACACCTGAATGTATCCACCAACCAGAACTAATTCACAGCACGAATTAATTAACAAGAAGTAAAAGCTAGAGAAGGGGAAAACCAACGTGATTTTTCACCCTTTATTGTATATTGCTCCTCCCTGTTCTAAGAACAGCTCAAAAGGAGTTGCAGGAACTGTGATTTGCATTGCTTGGTCTTGTTTATACATGTTGTTAAACCACTCTTCATGCTGGTTTAGTTACACCCAGTACCGACACCCATTATAAATGCAGGATTTTATGAAGCAGTTTAGGAAGCAAAGAGCCTTACGTATTAGCGCTTGTACCACAGATAACAGAACAGCTCATATCACAGTGAGCTGCTCACTTCCCTCTTTCTGTTCATAGATTTTAAGGATTAAGGATGATTGATCATTCAGTCTCACCCTTCATATCACAGAGGTCAGCGTATTTCAGCTGGGGTTTCCTGAAGCTAGTGCAAATGATAATCAGCATGTTTTTTTTCCTGGAGCACAAGTACAGGTAATCTTATTTGAAGACAGAGTAGAGATGGCAGGATGCAACTCTCTCCTCCAGGTTCAAAATGAAATACTGTGTTTTATGGTGTGGGAAGCTTGTCCGGCTGGTATTCAAAGTGCATGTAATTGCTTCTCACAGTACTGCTTTGAAGGAGAGGCTGTCAAGTTTCCATGATTATCTGTCCAGCACAATTCACAGACATGAAAGTCGGATATAAACGCATACAGACAGATATACAAACCCACTGTGTAAGATCACTATTCATCTTACTCACTTTCAAAGTGCCAGAAAGGACAAGAGATGCTGTACTGGTATATATAGCCTCATAAATAAAAAAGGATTGCATACAGTAACATAACGCAACATGGATCTCAAGGGAATGACGGTTTGATTGTTGATTTTTCCCCTACCTGCCATGGAGCCTGTAAGTCTGAAAACCAAACACGTGTGGGAATCAAGCAGATTTCCTATATGCATGGTAATTCTGAAAGAGCCAGTACAACAGCAGTGCTGCCCTAAGTGCTAACCAGGGTATTTCCAACATCCGTAAACTGTGTGGTGATCAGCTAGTAATAACCAGTGGCCACTTTTGTGACACTTGAGAAAATTGTAGCAACCCCTAAAATCCTTTACATCCCTCCTACTGCACAAGGCAACGTGCTGTGTTGCTGAAGGTAGCAATAAGCTTAGGCAGCTTAGCTGAGAGTAATGAAATTACATGTTGCAGTTCAGTTCACCATGGTCAGTGCCCCCCAGCCTCCATTTGGAGAATAATTTTCCTGAAAGCAACTGTTCTCAAAGCTTGGTAATACCAGCTTTTGCTTCCTGCTAATCTTTGCAGAAATAAACGCAGTTATTCCCCTTTCAATAAATGATGTAACTCAGAAAGCCAAAATGCCAATGCTTTAATGGTATTAGAGAGAAAGACCAATAGATCTGGCTCTAACCTCACAGACAAAAATGCCAATAAGTCTTGAGAGTGCAGAATAAAAAGGAAGGAGCGCTGATAATTCTTTTAGCATGAAGCTAAAAGGCACTTGGTCACTAGCTGAACACAGGCTCAAATGCGTCTTCCTAATGAAAATACTCTTACTCTCAGTAGCCATTGTGTTGCTATCCATGCTGGCTATCTTCTGGGACAAAATACAGTGAGTTCCTCCAAGAGGAGAAACCTTCCTGAACATTTGTGTGTGTAAGGACACCAAGTGTTTGGTGAGGATCCAGTTTTGAGGAAGCTCTGCCTCTGGGTCTCTCCCCTGAAATCAGCAGTTCGTTCCCAGTCTTTCCTATGCACCACACTCTCCTCGGTGTAGTGTCTGGTTTTCTGTAGGTTTGGGGTTTTTCAAAGCCGGGCATTTCCTCAGGCAGCTTGTGGCAAGGCTGCTGGAGTGGGGTCCCCACCAGCAGTGAGTGGTAGGCAGGCAAGGAGATCAGGAACACCTTCAGGCAGTATTGCCACCAAATGCTCTGTATCATGAAACAACAGCCCAAGTAATTATACTTTTGTCAGCACTTCCCTTAATTTCATGAATTAGTACAAGGAAGACAGGCCATACTAGAAAGATCAAGGGCTGCGATGACTGAGGAGTTAATTAGGGAGGTCTGAGTCTCTCAGTACCTTTCCTGGCTCTTACCAGAGCCACTGCTGCTGGATGGGGGTGAGCAGGGCCATAGGGAGAAGGCCAGAAGGTGCTGCCATGCATGAAATCAGTGCCCTGCCGATGTTGTGACATTGAGGGCCCAGGAAAGCTGCTCCCTGAGGAGCTGCTGGGAAAATCAGTCTGCTTCTGTGAGACTGCTACTCTAAGAACTCTCCTGCTTCACCCTGCCGACTCAGCCATCCTGTTTATGCATTCCTGGGTGCATTTATCCTGCTCTGCAAGGGCTGGGGTGGCTTCTTATCAAGTTAATTTCCCATCTTTCAGAAGTCGTTATTCATTAGTAATGCAGTGAATTTTCCCATGCGGTATAGTTTTGTAAATGGAATTGGCGCTGACAGCAGTAAATGCCTTATAATGTTCCCTTCCCAAGAAGCTGGACTGTCACCCCACTGCCAGTTTTCAGAAACATTTTCATTTCTCAAGTGAGCAGTTATGATAGGAAAATGCAGCCTGAGCTCAGAAATCAATGCCAGCTGATAATTATGCTGCTCCTTTGGGAACCTGTTGTTATGAACCAGCACAATGATAAATTGGAAGAAATTATGTGTAATGAGGTTTTGTACAAAGCAGTTGTGGTATGATATTACTTACTATTTATGCAGCACCATAAAATGGCAAAAATGACTTGTCCCTGCACAACTTATTTTGGTATAATTCACCTGTTCTCAGCATGCATATGTGTACAATTACTTTCTGAGTCAGAATTAACATTACGGAAATTGCTGTTTATTAATGGTCTGTTATGGTGGAGTCTAAAATATTTGCTCCCCTAGTATATTTATAAGCATTCTTGAACATTCTTGCTTAAGGGGGATGAAGTTCCCACTTAAAATAAGTGTTCTGCATTACTCCATCTTCCTTCACTCTATACAATGCCAGGCTTCCTTCCTACGTGTGCACTGCAAACATACAGCAACTCCCAGCCTGACTCCTCAGTCTACACTGGGTTAACTACGCAAATTGCTAGTAAGTGGTAAGCAGCCAAAAAGACCTTTAACCCTTGCAGAGGCATTCCATAACTGCATGCCTTATGAATTAATATGGTTATTCATTACTGAATAATTGCATTTTTCATTTACTACATGCTTAATGAATCTATTATCAGTTGCAAAGGAGGAAAATCGTTTTTACACAAAATTTAGACTGTTAAAGAAGGAGGCACTGCAGCAATACAGGAAATACTGCTGCTGGATTTGCCATTTTCATGAAGGAAGGGTATGGCAGAAAATGTAGCTTTTCTTACCATTTAAAAAGTATACCATTTTCGTCTTGGGGTTTTCTTTTTGGAAACTTTGTCTTTCCACAGAGATGCTCTGTCAGCCTGGTGAAGTGCTCTTTCATCTCTGGAATACATTTCATTTGCAGCCAAAATGAGAAAGAAGCATCTCCATGACAGATGTGCACTGCCTTGTGGGATTGTTGGTCTGGCTGCCACCCAAGGGGATATGCAGTCTGTGGCGAAGGATATGAAGATTTCCTTTTTCCCTCCAAGAACTTAATCTCTGCATGAGATCTAGCTGCAGGGGCACATGAGACCTGTGGCACTTCCAGCGGGTGGATTGACCAGAAGGCCCCTCAGAAGTGCTTTGTGAGCTTCCGAATTGTTTGAATGTTAGCTTTTTTCCCCTCCAAAATACCCAAACAACATTGGTCATCTTTTGAATGTTGGTGCTCCTCGTTCTGGTCTTGGCCTTTTTCCAAAAAAGGCAGCGTGGAAACAGCGATGTGCTTCCAGGTAGCGACAGGACCTACCACCAGCCCGGCTCGGTGAGACCTCCTGTTGTCTGCTGGTACGGGAATAATCAGGTAGAACTGAAAGTCTGCATTTGAATGAAGCTTTTAGGCTATACAACAATGCTAGAGAGAGATCCGAAGGCCAAGAATCTTCATCACCGCTTAACTTCCAGCGATGAAAAAGAATAGGAGAGGGGAGGCTGGTAACAGCGACATCCTCCGCGATTAAGGATTAAGGAGGGCATTGTGTACATGAAGCTGTGCGTCACCCGCCCGCTTGCATCTGAAAGGGCGGTTCGCCCCGGTGCTTCAGGTTGATGGTTATGCATGTTCTGCACCCTATTCTTCCCTTTGAAACCAGGCACCGATGTACCCACGTTTCCGGACGCAACTATCAGGGGCCGTTACTGCGGAGGGAGGGGGGTAAGGTCCCCACCGGCTGCAGTCCGCTGGGAGGAGGGGGGCAGCTCCTCACTTTTCCCTGCCCCTCCCGACGGCGGCAGCGGGGAGCAGCCGGTGCTGTGTGTGTGTGAGCCTGTCAGATGCTCTGCACAGCAGCACGCTGCTACCTTTGTTGTGCAGCCAGTCAGACCGCACCGGTACATCCGTGGCACAGGAGAGCGCTTCGCTCCTTCTGTATTCGGGAAGAATCAGCTGAGAAGCCTCCCCCAGTATACAAATATCCTAGTGGGGAGGAAGGGTGGGGAAACACCGCTTTAGAAAACACAGTGAATGTTTCAACTGAAACTAAAATGTAAAATACGATGTAACAGATGATCAGGTGTGAATTCACGAGTATAACAACCATGGGCAGTTATGCCTAAGAAGATATTAGCAGGTCGTGGTGATGCCTATGGCCTAAAGTTCATCATGCCTAGCTAACACACGGCTTCTTCTTATTGAAGAATAACATCAGAATGTGGAAGAGGGTGGGGAAAAAAAAAGAAAAAGAAAAAGGCAAATATAGGTTACATCTTTAACCGCTCAATTCTCCTTAAAAACTGAAATCAGAAGCAGGTTTTTCCTCAAAGTAAGTCTATTGCAGGCTAAGTCACATGTTAGATGGTGTGTTAGCTGAAACCTTTTTGATCTCAGAGGTTCCTTTTGTATCCCATCTGGCCTTTGAGTGCTGTGGAGCAGAGCCACAAAAACATACCAAATGCAAAGAGGGGTTTGAAGTGCTGAGCGAAACCACCAATAAAACTAAATGTATACAAAACCTGGGAAAATCCAGGGAGATTTCCTAAACTGAATTGCGCAAATTGAACATCCTAGGGCTAAGGAAGCTTCTGCCCTACAAATCCACCAGTATCACTGCAAAGAGACCGTATTAGCTGCTGCTAATGAGAGCAAACATGAGTATAATCACTGGGATATACTGCAGCTGTTTAGAAACAAACAAAAACCTAGAGTGAAACAGAGAATCTCTCCTCTCCCTTCCTAAAGGTTCCCTCCAGAACCTGTCTGGACTGGCTGCCAAATTCCTGCCTGCAGCAGCATCTCCCCATGGCAGGCAGAGAGCCTGATCCTGGTCCCTCTCCTCCATCCCCATCTCAGGTGGGAGCCCAGCCACCTGGCCTGCATTATTCCATTCCCTCTCTGCCGTCACCTGAGATGCTGGTGACTGCTCTTTCCCTGCTATCTGGTGCCTGGATGATTCAGCACATCCACCTTTTCATCTCTCCCGGATGTTAGCTCTGCTGTCCTTTGAGGGATATTCCTCATTCCTGCTTCTGGAAGGCTCTTTTCCCCCCATGTGTATTATTACTGTTACCCACTGTATCAGCTGAAAAAGCCCCACATTCTGAGCGCTTTCTTTTTTACATTGAGGAAATAGCCACTTCCTAACATTTTACTTGCTGTCCCCACAAACTGCCTCCTGGAGTTTGTTCTCCAGGATGATGCCAGTTGTCCTTTCTCCCCAGAGCAGCCCTGTAGATGGTCCCTACAAGGACACTGTGACCTTTCAATTATTTTTCTCCTCCACAATTTCCCCATGATAGGGCAAAAAGTTTCAGGAACATTTTTGGTTCCTTCTACATCTGTCACAATGACTCATCTAGTCCCTCTGTCTACAGACAGAGCATTTTTCATCCCCTAAGTAGGACATGCCTGACAGCCCTTCTTCTGACAACAGGGCACTGTGCTGAGCAGTGGTGTGTCATCTGCTGCTTTGGGCAGCCGTCCTGAAGAAGTGCGCTTGAGACGAGACCAGTGCTGTGCACCTGCTGGGCTGTATTCTACACCAAGGGTCTTTGCCACGCCTGCAGAGCCCTTCTGCACATCCACATTTTGGGTTGGTCCGGGGTGTGCTGGCCTTACTGGGGAGATGCAGCTGGTCAGGTGTGGGCCATGGTGCGTATGACTGGGAGATGCAATTAGTATGGACAGGAAATGAGGCGTGCTGGCCAAGTGATGTGCCAAATGCTCAGGAGGCCTGAGGCAGGTGCTGGGTGAGAACCTCACTGCTGAGCACCACACGAATGGCTTAAACCACAGGGCAAGTAAAAATCAGACATGGCCTCACCTGGAAATGTGCATGGGACAAAGAACTCGTTTCTGTCCATCCTCATGAATCCTCTTGCATAGTGGTGCCCCTGTGCCTGTGATCTGTGTTACCTTCTGAAAACTCTGCAGCTGCCTGCTTACATGATGAGATAGCTATGGACATGCCTATTTATGCACTGTTAGGTCTCTGCAAGGCCAAAGCACCCTTTCATTGTCAAATTATTGCACAACTTTGATAGACTGAAAAATGCATGTTCACAGAGACCTAACTACAAGAGGAAATAATTCAAATGTATAGTGTGTGCTAAATGACACAACCCCCCCATTTTATAAATTTATAGGTCTACTGCACCTAATTTTCAAGTTTGTTTTATTTTTTTCTTCACTACGTGACAGTTTAACTGAGAACAAAATGTACCTCAGGCTGCCTACCCTTATTAAAAGTCAGTAGATTTTTCACCCACACTTTTCCCCCTTTGCTTATCTGCAGAGCAGATGCAGACCTATTTGCTTAAATCAAGGCTTGTGATTCACTGGCACATCAAAAGAGCAACCCCTATCATATCGTTTTCATTACTGCACCTTGTCTGCGTGATCTTCACTGCATCCATGCTGCAAAAGGAGGTCCCTTTATCACTTCTCTTCCTTTCCTTCTGTTCTTAGTGGAATCTGAGTTAGCAATCAGAATAATAATGATTTACCTCCAAGGGAATGTGAATGCAAGCCAAGTTCCTTTGGTAAGCAGAGAAATCAGTTTGGTATTGTTTACTCGTCCCCTGTGGATTCACCAGATGGCATCAGACAGCATTATTTGGAGCCCATGCTCAAAAGAGAAGCAACACTTCAGCTGCCAGAGTTGACAACGTGAACTTACAGGAATGGTTCTATCTTTTTTTGAGGATATGACATGTCTTTCATCTTCGCTGGGAAACATGCAAGAAATGAAAACATACTGTAGCACACCTGGACCCCTAACGTGTTGAGCAATCAATTTTAAAACTGTAATTTATGAACAATTTTGGCAACTCTTCTAACAGCTCTCCTTGGGTTGGAGTGAAGGTCCTGAGCAGGTCAGCAGAGAGGAGGCAATGGGAGATGAGGCGTTGCAGCTGTTTCCTTCCAGGCTAGCTCTGCTTGAATTCAGTAAATAGAGGATTTAGGTTTCTGTTCTTTAAATATCCCAAGCATAAATTATTCACTCAAAATACATTTGTCAAAGAACAGAAGCACAAGGAAAACAGAAATGGAAAGCCTTAGCAGAGCCTGAACCAGCTACAGCTTTACTGACCACAGCACAAAGCACTCAGTATAGCCTGATGGCCCTGCCCTGAGGGGCGGAAGAGATGATCTATTCATTCTTTTCCATCTTGTTGCTGCGATTCTATGATTTGAATTGTTTTTGAGCCAGATCCCTAACTGACATAAGCTTTCCTGCAGTGAATACTGCTGCATTGATTTACAGCTTTTGAGTGTCTGGCCTTTGAGGACTGTTTTAACCTCTAGAATATTGATTTCTCTTTCTATGCTCTCTAATGCTGGAAGCAAGCCCCTTGGTCAGGTCCCTGGGTGTGTGACATGCAAAAGTGCAGCAGTGCCTGCCTGATTTGTAAAATGAGTGACCAGAGGTGAAGAGTTCAGCAGCCTTCGCTGTAGTGCTGCATAATCGCTGTAAAAGGGGCCATGGCCTCCTGGAAGGAGGCTCAGACTTGGGAAATCACTCAACAGCAGTGTTTACTGCATGGGACGACGTGTCCTGCTGCGGATGGGGGACCGGTACTGGAGGGAAGGGGCATACACAGGGATCCCAGAGGAGCGGGTAAGGGGTCCCAGAGCAGGCTCAGGGCATCAGTGGGGGTGACGTGCAGATATCTGTGCTTGTTGCCCACTTGGGGCACTCCTCCCTCACAGGTCGCATTGCCCTTGATCCTCCCTGAAACCATCGCCCACCACATCCAGTCCTTCCTGCCGCTCTCCCTGCAGCCATCCATCCGCCTTTCAAGTGCAGGGCTTTAGCTCAGCTGTCAAGACCCCCGGGTGGGAAATGGCTGCAGGAAACAGAAACATGAGTTGAGAAGATGGCTGGTGGAGGAGGGCAGTCTGTGAAGATGAGAGCAGTGTGAGGACAGGGAGCACAGAAGCAGTTTGCAGGGCACCAGAAGGCATCCAGGAAGTGAAGTTTGCTCCTTGACGGGCACTGTTTGTCCTGATTGTTGCACGGGCGGTGCTACTGAGAGACCCACAGCCTCGCCGCGCTCAGAGGAGCAGGAGGCTGCCCGCCCTGCTGATGTGCGAGCGGCCGTGGAAGGTGTTGAAAACCTCTGTAGGCGCAGATCATGCAGAGGTTTATCGTGTGACAGAACCGCCGACATCAAAGGGGCTGTTCCAGGAGCCGCCGCCCGTCCCCACTCTTTCCAGGGACTTCAAAGACGTCTGGCACAGCCGAGGAGGGGTCTGTCAGGGTAAAATATGTTTCCATTTTAGCCGGGCCTGGTACAGATCTACCTTTCCTGAAGCTGCTAATTACAGTGGTAAGAGCATCATCCATCGTTGTGTGTCCCGTCCTAACCCCCATCTTTCGGTCACGAACGGTTTTCTAAAGGGAAACGTACGCCTGCCTCTGCAGCATCCCAGAGGAGACCGAGTTGCACAAGGACAGCAGCCCTGTCTTGTACCGTCCCTTCTATAGTTACCTGTGTTGATAACAGTGATTAATAACATGGGCTGCTAGCAAGAAGTGGGATTCAGAGCTAGAAGCCTGCCTGCCAGCTGCAGCCGTTCTGTGTCCTCATTTCATAATTGACAGTTAGAAAGCAAGCTTTTACTTGCTTTCCTTGTTGAATTATCACTCATTAAAGGCTTATAATACAGGGGAAAAAATTGAAAATCTCATACATTCCAATCTGTTTTCCACTTATTTATTAGGCATGCAGTGACATACATATTTATATATGAACACAGTATGCATTTGGGTATTTAGCTGCCAGGAAAAGGGTGTGATTTTGTTCACATGCAATGTTTGTCCCACATGTCAGCATCCAGATTTAAGTAATGGACCATCATGATGACTTTAAAGACCTACATGGTGCCTGCAGCTGGGTTAAACATCACAGAAAACCTGCTCCTTTGTCCTACCGGGGGAGCTTGCCAAGGGCACGGACAGAAAACCTTCACACAGCTTCTCCACTGTACATTTTCTAGCTTGCTCTGTTGTGGGGGTCCCGCAGGTGAGAGGGTGGCTGTGCTGGTGTGGATGCAGTGGTGGTCACTGACACTGGCTGGATCTGGTCCCCATGGTGGCATGTGGTGCCTGCTCTTGCAGGACACAAAGTGGTGAGGCTGATGGGCAGCACTGCAGCAGCAGTGGGTTGGGGTTTGATGGCTGGGGTTAGCTGTAGGTCCTGGGCAGCCCACTACTAGTGCAGGATGCAGGCACCATACAGATGGGCTGTCTTCCTCCCTGTATTGGTTTTCAGGTCCTGGTGCTTTCACCAGGTTTTCCTCTCCCCTCAGTGGGGCTGCAGGTGTCTATACATGCTTAACCACATCTTTACACCTTTGGAGTGCACAGCCTTTCATCTGCAGGGTAGAGCAATGCCCTGCTTGGTCAGTATGTGAATAATAAGACATGTGAGCAGTGGGCATTAGCCACTGCATGGGGGTGAGCTTTAACTGGGCAGTGCTGGTTCATCTCTGAACTGTAAAGGCAGGGAAGTCTGAAGTACTGCTTCAGTGCTCACCACTTGGAGCTCTTCCCAGAGCAATGGATTCCAGTTAGCAAAGGGCTCTCTGGTTTAGGAATAACCTGGAGGGAAGCCTCAAAATATCACACGCAGGCACTTCCTTTCAGTGCTTCAAAATAACCATTTCTCACAGAAGCCAATTGCTTGTAATGCAAAGCAGCTGGGAATCTGAAATACTTCCTCTCACCTCTTTCCTTATTCTAATGTGCCCCTGAGCAGAAGAAAGTCCAGAGAGGCGGGTAGCAACCAGTCATTGTGCCAGTTGTGTGATTCCCAGAAATTTCCCACTTCTTTTATGGCAGCCTTCCAAGCTTTTAGCACCATGACAGTAATGCAGACTGATCCTCTTTCCTGTCAGTTTTGAAGTTTGGGGTTATTTTGGAATTGATTTTGGTTTTGTTTTTGGTGGTGTATTAACCTAGAGCAAATCTCACTTTAATTTACTGAGATCCCTGATATGGATAAGAAAGTATCCCAGCCACTTTTTCCCCACCCTTCTGTAACAATTGGTACCTGTAGTGATGTTGGCATCTACTGTGGCTTGAATTAGTGTATTATTTAGCCTCATTAACTAGTAGATTGTCAGACAATAGAGAGAAAAGTATTGGCTAGCTAACTATTTGTTCAGTTATGTTCCCACCACTGAACAAATGCATTTAAATTGTGAAAGTTACACAGTACAAAAAGGTATACATTTAATATTTTTATTGCTATCCATTAAATGGTCTTTCTACAAAAGCTAAGCACTTAGCAGTATACCTGCTTGTTTTCTGGCTTGGTGTAAGCTGTCAGGCTCCTCTCAGGAAAGCAGTTATCCACGTGAGCTCAGAATATTCTTAGCATATTGTAAGCATACTAGTTTCTATTACAGGTACATTATTATACCACCACTTCCATGCAGTCTGCAGTAATGAAGTCAGCAAATGCATTGGGAAAGACAGCTTGACATGGGTACAATGTTGTAGGAACATTTTATTCTATAAGCATCTCCACACATTTCAAACACTTTAGACTAGGGGGTGGGTGCAAGCACTGCCAGAAGGTGATGGCACCCAGTGTTGCATGATTACAGGAACCCTTCTTTATAGCCTTTCCTATAATAAACGTTATATTGTATTATTATGCCTAAAAAGCAAATAGTTTTGTAACAGCTCTCACAACCTTTAATTATGCTTTCCAAAAGCATAACTGGTTTGTTTATATACATAGGATTGTGGAAAATCTTACTAACATAGTCAATAATCTGATCATCAGCAAAAAGTTAATATCCAAGCCTGAAATCAGGAGGAGGAAACCTACTCGTCAGGTCAGGCTGGTGGTTTCAGAGCACCTTAATTATTTCAAATCCAATCCTAAAAAAGGCTGAGGATTTTCAGCTTGCATTGCAATCACTGAGAAGCCAGTGCTCAGGGCTGTGCAAGAGCGGGCCTGAGAAAAGAATAATTTCAAGCAAGGGATGCCAAATCCATCACTGAGATGGCTGATCTGGAATTGAACCTGCTTGCACCAGAGGTTGGTTTTGCTCCAAGACAGTAAAGCAAGAGAGCTTGTCAAGACAGAAGTATACCAACATGCCATGTGAGAGAGGCCAAAGTACAAGTTAAAACACATCTTTCTGGCTGCCAGGAGCACCCCATAATTATTTGAGAGCGCTGCTGTATGAAGTCTCATTAAACAGGTCTCTTTCATTTTACCTATTAAATACTGTGAGTCCCATGCCTGGGCTGCTCACTGCTTTTGTAAAATGCAAGGACGGTTTGTGAAATCTGATTTCTGCTCTCCTTGCCTCCAGACCATGTCCTTTTCATGTTCTTAAGCAGACATACATAGCTAATCCTGTATTACTTGTAATTACCGAATGCTCTGCTTTTGTGGAATTAGCTTCTCTGACTGCAGTTCTGCATTCAGCTGGCATCCCAGGTGTCTTAAGGGATGTGTCAGCAGACAGAGATACCTGGCATTCCTGCATTGCATACACCTAAAGAACAGTCTCCATCTTCAGAGTCAAGAGCAGCCTGCAGTTCCTCTCCAAAGCCTGTCCAAGTCGGCCACAGGGCTGTGGTTTCTCTACAGGAAGTGGTATTCACCCCCTCTTTGCCCCAGTTCTGGCTCTTGCAGTCAGTTGACTCAGTGAATTGAGATGAAAAAGTGATTTTTCTGTACCAAAAGTCCTTTGACATCAATATGTAAACGAGAACAAGAGTGAGAGTGAGTGAGGAGATTCAAGAAGTGTATAAGAGTAGCCTGCTGGTAAGGGAACCAGGCAGGTCCATGTCCTGGTGTTGTGCTTAACATCTCATACCATACATGGAAACATTCTCTGGAGCCAGGTGCACTGCTTAGGTTTTCAGTGTCCCAGGTTTTATTCCTACATTTAACTCTTGCACTACTTTCTGTACTTTAGGTAAGTCCAGCATTGCACCAAGAGACACTAGGTTGAGCTGGTTTTCAGAAGAGGGTTCAGGATGGTGGATGGTGGTATCCCTGACCCCAGTTTAGCCCCTGTAGTGGGATGACATCACACATGCTTTCAGTGCTCAGTGTTTGCTTTTTGTAGCTCTGTGATGCAGGTGTTTTGCAGTCCCAGTGTGAGGCACCAAGGATTTCCAGCACACTGTATCAGCAGCTGCAGAACATAACATAAACCTATTGATCCTATTCCAAAGATCAAGTATTTAAAAATCACTGCAGCACTTCAGTTCAGTTCCTGTCTTTGCTGAACATAGCCCACAGCCTCAGTTTGCAAATGTATGGTTTCCAGAGAATGAATAATTTGTTATGTAGATTATTAAATAAAACATGAAATGATTCCTACAGTTACAGCCATTTGGTAAGCAAACTGGAATTGAACTTCACTAGGGAAAACTCTCACTTTTCCATGGGTGCCTGTCTTACAGTTTGCATAGGATCAGGTAATCAAAAAGCACACAGATTAGGTGTATTGCCTGCGGTAGAGCTCTGCTGAGCATGAGGGCTGTGCATCTGTGCCACAGGGGAAAGAATGCAGCCCATTCAGACAGTTTCAACCAAAAAGTGACTTTATAAAGTTCTATGAATAATTCTTAATAGCCCACTAAGTTTGCTCCTAGTTATGGAGCACTGAAGCACAAACTGGTATCAAGAACATCGTTTTTGATTTGCATCAAAATATGAAAGGGAAATACTGCCCTCAAAGCTATGTGTTCCTTAAGTATTTGTGCTTCTATGTCTTGCTTAAATGTCTCAAGTATTCGAAGGAAACTTTTATTCCCCATTATTCCATTTCAGATATTTTCTAGAAAAGCCTGACTTCAGTATAGAAATGTGACATTTTCTTAATCCATGTTTTAGGAATAAAGAGGTGGATTTCTGCTCAAGTCATTGACAGCTTCACACCTGGAGGGTTGGTTATGGTTGCTACTGTCATCCCTGCTAGGCCTGCAGAGGTACCTAGCATGCAGAGCTGGAGTACTACATCTGTTTTGTGAGAGCAAGAATAGTGACACTGAAGGATATCTCACTATTGGGACTGTCAGCAGCCAACACCATTTCCTGATCAGCTCTTGTACTATAAGGACAACATGCAATTTTTAAGCTGCTCTGTGGAAGTGAATGCATTTTACCACCATCAGCTCCTCATACTGTGCATTAGCAATATGCTACAAATCTCTTATCAGGCCCAGCCTAAGGGTTTTTCTGCTACAAAAGCTTTGAAAATTGTAGAATAGTTTAGGTTGGAAGGGACCTAGTTCTATCCCCCCTGCAAGGGGCAGGGACACTTCCCACCGGAGCAGGTGGCTCAAAGCCCCATCCAACCTGGACTTGAACACTTCAATAGATGGGGCAGCCACAGCTTCTCTGAGCAACCTGTGCCAGTGTCTCAACACCCTCACAGTAGAGTATGTCTTCCTAATATCTAACCTAACTCCACCCTCTTTCAGTTTAAATCCATTTCCCATTGTCCTATCACTAAATGGCTTTGTTAGAAGCCACTCTTCAGCTTTCTTGTAGAGCCCCCTTTAGGGACTGGAAAGCTGTTTCAAGGTCTCCCCAGAGCCTTCTCTTCTCCCAGGTGAAGAAGCCCAACTCTCTCAGCCTGTATTCATAGGAGAGGTGCTCCAGCCCTCTGATCATCTTCTTGGCCTCCTCTGGACTCCCTTGAACAGGTCCACATTCTTCTTGTGTTGGGGCCCCAGAGCTGGACACACTACTGCAGGTGGGGTCTCACGAGAGCAGAGTAGACGGACAGGATCACCTCCCTTGACCTGCTGGTCACGCTCCTTTTGATGCAGCCCAGGATA
>JBAFWW010055314.1:0-17060 GCA_036873685.1 Agapornis canus
TTTCCTGAAGTATTTCCCTGTTTCTACTTGATGCTTAATTTTGTTTTCTTCATAAGTGTTTTTATACACAATACCAATAGTGAAAGCAGTAACAGAATTGATATAGATAAAAAGCAAAAACCATGTTCATGTTCTGCCAAAAATTCCATGTTTTAAGAAGGTTCCATCTTATTACTTCACATTGACACGAATCACATATTTCACAGGCCTTATGCTCAGGGGAGCAGTAATGGATGTCATGTATCATGATTCAACAAAGAGGAAAAGTCAGCTGCCCAGCGATCAGGTAGGGAATGCCAGCATGTGGGAACCCATCCCAGGGTCATGGGAGCTCAGGAGCACAGAAAGAAGTCCACACTGCCAGGTTGATGGGGGGAATGACAGGCACCGTTCTGGATGTGGCACACCAGCATGGTCTCCAGCACTGGTGACTGTTCTGCTCAATACCTCTGATGCTTTGCCTGGAAAGCTGGGTCTTGATGTGGCTGTTTGAGTTCAAGGAGGTGGAGGAGTTTAGAAGTGCAGAAGTGGGAGAAATCATTGGTCTACAAAGCATGGTCTTTGAGTAAGATAAGAACTGTCATCACTGAAAGTAGAGGTGACTGAGGGAGACACCATGCCCTTGTAATTGAACTGACGGTAGCTGCAGAGGTGAGAAAGTATCGTAGCAGTGAAGTTTAGAAAAGAAAGAAAAGGTGGGGTTGTGGCAGTGGATGTATTATGAGTAGATACTGGGGAAAACATTCCGAAGATGAAAGAGAATGGAGCCTTTCATTCTGGAAAGTGATGAGATCTCTTTCACTGGATGTTTTGGTGCAGGGGTTTGAGCTGACCACACTGGGTATTTTGATGCAAAGGCTTGAGCTGACCGTGATGGGATTGTCTTGGCTTGGGGCAGGGGATGAACAAAAGGTTGTCAGGTACTTTCCTCTAGTATGTTGGATATTCTCTATGTATTTACTGTGATTCTGTGACTCGCCTGGAACCACCTGCTCTAGTGGAAGGTGTCCCTGTGCATGGCGGGGGGATGATCTTGAGGTCCTTTCCAACCCAAACCATTCCATGATTCTGTGATTTGCTGGATTCAATAAAACTTCACTGGAGGATGAGGGCGATCACTTGATCTGTACAAACATCTCTGTCAGTGTCCAGCATACTCAGAAATGCACATGTGACTGTGCACTGTGCCAGTCTGCTATCTGTCCAGTAGCTCCTAAGCATCTTCCCTTTTGCTGTCCGTTCTTGCTTGTGTATACTTGTTGGTACTTGGCTCATGCGTCAGAATCCATGACAGCAAGCAAATTAAGCTAATGTAATGTAGCTGTTTCTGCAGCATGACTATGGAAGAAGGAGTTTTCTCCTAAAGCACCAAAACAGAAAGCAAGATTAACAAGGTGAAACAGAGCGGGTTTACAGACCTGCACTGGAAGTGCATGGGAACAGATGAGTCAGTCTGCTTTGCTGTTCTGTGACACCATTGTGACGCAGTTTCAACTGCAAAGATGTCAGCAGCGTGAAGGCAGAATAACCCAGCACTGAACTCAGATGTGCTCTACCATGGGGTGGAAGAGGGAAAGGGAATGAGTGGGATGAATGCAATGAAAAAGCCCTTTGTCCAGTGTCATCTCATATGATTCTAAGTAGCAAAGTGATAACAAAGCAGCAAATCAAATACTGCAGCTCAGATGTCACTGCAGACACTTCCTGAGAAGTAAATGGTTGACAAATTGGCTTTGTCTTTCCATGAGTCACAGAAGTGATGGTCTCAGGTGTGTGAGGTCCCAGCACAGAGCTGCAGGTTAGTTCTGAGGGCACTTGGCACTCACTGATCTGGGGCTTGGGAAAAGAAACCCAGAGTGGGCAGGTGGGGCTGCAAAGGGAATGCTGGTTTTGCTGTGTATGTCCTCAGACTATGTACACATTCCTTGAATACTCCAGTCTCTTCAGGCGAAATATCTGGCACTTTGCAGACTCCAACATAGTCCCAGCTCACTCTGTATACTACAGAAAAGGAAGAGGAAGGTGATGCTTTTGCTACCCAGAGAGAGGAAGGCCGTGGTGTGCCCAAGGCAGTCCCTAGCCTCACTCATTCCCTCCTGCTGCCTTTTCCTGCCTTTCTTTATGCTATCATTCCCTAGTTATGCTCCAGTGAAATGAAAGTGTAGCCAGGCTGAGCATCAGCAACAGGGTAGAATCCAGACCTCATTTTTTGAGGCAAGGTTCTGATTTGTTCTTCGCCTTGTGTGGTAATTTACTTCAGTAGCTAGAAGGTTAATTGAATGCTCCATGGAGCTTTGAGCTCTCTAACTGAAGGCGCTGTTGAGAGCTAAGTGTTGCTGTAGCTCTGATTTAGTCCTGCTTACCAGGGTGATGAATTATGGGGAGATAGGAGGGAAGACTGCTGAAGTTTGCAGGCTGCAGAACTTGCATTGCTCTCCGGCAGAGAAAGTTCAGTGCTTCCTCCTGCTGCATCTCCTGTGTCGTGTCACTGTCACTCTGCTTCTTTGTGCTGACCGATCCCCAGGTTATAGCAGTCAGGGCCCCTCACCCCTCCTGAGCTACAGGAATATGTCTGAACTGTCACTAAAGCACAGAAGGCAGGGTCTGAATATTGCCAAGAATCATGATAGAGAAGAAAGAGATGCTTGGCTGACATGACCACCATTAGCTCAGGCTCTCCAGTCCTTTGGACCAAAACTGAGGCCCAGGACAGCACCAACAGAAGGGATTCAGCCAGCAAGGGTCTCTCCTGGTTTTAGTTCATGCTGGGCAGAAGAGTCTCAAGATGGAAGAACTACCTGAGCCAAAAAGCTTCTGACACTGGAGCACATCCAGAAGCTGAACTTCAACTTGGCAGTTGCCTAAAGATTCCTTTGTTACCACACCAGAGGAAGTGCAGGAAACCCTGTAAGACCCTGAATTGAGCCTATGGCATGAGAGGGAGATGAAAACCAGCTTCATACCATCTCTGTTGAGGGCTGCAGATGAACCCAACCACCCCTTCCGCAGGGACACAGCTCCAAGGCCTGGGAAGGACTCCCATGGATTGCCTGCCTGAGCAACACAGGATCAGGAGAAGGGGACAAGATGGCTCAGCATGATTGAGAGGGACAGAATAAGGCAGCAGTCTGTGTGAGGAGATGTTAAAAGACAGCAGACAGTGGAATTAGACTGGCGAGGGTTTCCATTCAAGGGCCTGTGGCACTGGACCAATCACTACCCGGTTGTAGCCACAGTGAGGGTGAGCAGGAGTGCCTCAGTGGGGTCAGGAAGGTGATAGGGTCTGGTGCATGGCAAGGGGGCTCCTGCGCAGTGGGATGGGTTCTATGTTGGGTCACTATTCCAGGGGAGGGAACTGAGACATTGCCAGGTCTCTCCCTGCGATCCCTGCACTGACAAACATGAATATTGTGGGCAGCAGCTTGATCAAAAGGACAGGTTTGTGTTATTGCACTGTCAATGTTCCACATCACGTGTGCTGGAAACAAGGTTGTGGTGCTGTGATCACAGGCAGAGCCTCTGGGTGCAGAGCAGGCCATCTGATATTGGTTTTCCATCTTCATTTTGTGCTGGTCCTGTACAGATCAGTGTTGTGCTTGCTATATAGAGGATAACACCATCCTCTCCAAAATGTGATTATGGGCCCTGCTGTGAGTTAGATAGCAGGCTGGCTGTAGCAGTGGTTGGTGGGGGCCCAGTGACCGTGGGGCTGCATGTCTCAGCCAGCATCCTTGCACAACTGCTGCCTTATCCCTGACAACCAGCTGCCTGATGCTTCACTGTCCCCATGTTGCCCCCTTTCCCCACGTCAAGCTGAAGGGGAACTCCTGAAGTCCCCCTGGAAGCAGGGTTAGGGGGATGCAGAACCAGACCAGGAGCAGGAGGCACTCAGTAGCTGTGCCCGAGGCAATTTCCAGACCCTGTCAATGACAGTTCAGAGATATTCCTGTAGCTCAGGAGGGGTGAGGGATCCTGGCCTGCTCCAGTCAGTGAAAGGAAGTCAAAGAAGTAGAGGGCTGTCATTAAAAGGAACTCCTCTGATTTAAACAGAAGCAGAGATGAGGCTGATGGGAGAAAGGGAGCAATGCCATGAAGTGGGTGGACACTCCTATGGTGGGGCAAATCCTCACATCTGTGCCCCGGTGATGCTGAGAGGATCATGTCGGAGGTGAGGCAGTGGCTGCTCAAAGCCCCAGTGCCACCCCAGAACGGGGGGCAAGGGGCTTCTCCCAGGGATCCTCCCAGGACGCAGGATCAACAGCTCCTGGCAGGCTGTGCTGGAGCGGGAATCCCTCCTCCATCCCTGCAGGCAGGAGGGCAGGGGGGCAGCGTGACCTGTGAGTGCGCCTTCCCTGGGCACCGGGAGCAGCTGCCTTGCTCTAAACCCACCACAGACCTGCTGCTCCCCTTCCTGCACTTGGCTTGCCAGGCACCCTCCCCGGCTCCTGCAGCAGAGCTGGCTGAGCACAGAGCACTGGGAGCACACCGTGGCTGAGGGCAGGACACTGCAGCAGGCTCTGGGTCCTGCTTCAGCCTCAGCTTGGCATGTCATCTTATGGAACTGTCTCCCCTTGCTCTGCACAGGATGGCAGTGATTTCAGAGACCTCTGCAAAGCCTCCTGTGCTCCCTCCGTTGCACAGGCAGTATAAACAGCAGCAACAGCAAAATCCTTCCACCGCTCTTTATGGGCTCCAGGCATCACCAGGGAAAGTCTTTAAGACCCTTTGTTGGGAGGCAGCTAAGACTGGGGAAGAGTGGGGCCAAGCAGCTGAGTGACTGCAGGGCAGCAAGATCCTCCCCAAGTGCAATGTGGATCTCAGTTACTCTCTGACTTTCCCAGGATCAGTGCCTGGGAGTCCATTTGCATCTGAAAAGACTTCAGCATCTTCTTAAGCCCTGCTTAGCACCTCGAGAAAACATCTGGGTACACAAAAGACACTTGATAAAAGCCTCCCCCTTTAGTACAGAGAAGAACTATGTAGGAAAAATGTGCTCTGAATTGGTTAGAGACCAGAAAAGTCCTTTAACAGCTACCACTTTCAGTAGAAAGCCCAAGAGAAAAATCACCCCTGCCTGCCATCCTGGAAAGGTACTTTTTATTTAAGATACAAAGCATTGTTGTGTTTGTGTGCTGCCCTTCATCTGCATTACTCCAGTTAAAATCCCATTTAAGAAATATGAAATCACTCTGTTGCCTTTAAAGATATATAAGCCCCATTCCCAGAGGGATAAAAGAGCAACATAAAAAAAGGGACAGCTTTAGTAAAACAGCACTGCCAGGGGGCATAATAAATACATAAATTACTCACAACCAGCAAGGCATGCTCCCAAACTGCAGTACAGCAAAATACATCCACACACTAAAGGAAACCTGTACAGTAGCACAATGCCCTGCTCCTGGAGCTGCAGCCTCTCCACTGCTCATTGGCAGTGGAGATGGTGAGCCAACAGCACCCCAGCTCCTTGCAAAGATGGTTTTGTAGAGCAGTGGGTGCTCAGGGAAGCCCCAGGCAGCCCAAATGTCTCATGTAGTTCACACAACTGTGTGCTGATGGACCTGAGCACCATAGGCTGTCAATACTCAAGTCAGCACTTGGCTCTTTCTGTTGTGTCTCCCCCTGTTTCTGCTATTCTTTTACACTTGTTTGGTTCCTTCTCATTTCTCCATCACTCCTGCTGTTCAGCACTGTGTTATGCTCCTTCTCTGGCAAATACTTGTACAAATGGTTGTAATAAAAACTATCCTGCGTGTGGGAAGCTGGGGTCCATGAGCTCCATCATCTCTGTAACTCCTCTTCACTCAGCTCTATGCAGCTACCAGATTATATACCTGCACGTCCTCTTCATTAGATGAAACTACCCAAGCTTCCCCGCATGTCCTTTTAGGACGTGCTCCGAGCCCTGGGTCACCTTGTTAGGTCTTGAATGGGTTCATTATAGTTTCTCAACATCTCCTTTGAGCTGGAGGAGCTCAACATTGGACATAGTCTCACAGGCACACTTTCCCCCATGCCAAGTAAAGGGCCATAACACTTTTCCTGAGCATGGCCACCACCCTCCTCCCAAACATAGCCCAGGGTGCACTTTGTTTTAATTACAATAGCAAACACTGTTGTTTCACACTCACTCTGGCATGTAATATAACCCCCAGGCCCTTTTCAGCAAGCCCAGCAAGCAAACAGTGCATATTGTGGTCCAGCAGCCTAAATCGAATAAACTGAGCTAAGGTTTCTTATTAGAGATAATGAATTGGTCTCTTATACACTGAATTATGCATTCATAATGGCTATTATCGTCCATCGTGGGCTGTTACGCTCTTTTTAATTGGTTAATGGTTTCATCCATACACTGAACACACACTGACGCTGTAGTTAGTTTTAGAAGCTGTATTCAGATGTTTTCTCTGCTACATATCTTTTAGCATGCAATTGCTCAGGTATATTTTGTACCTCCTCATTGTCCTTTGAAAGATAACTGTCCTCGTTCCTGCTGATTATTACCTGTGCGCTTATCAGTTGAACTCCTGAGTTTCTCCATTAATTCAGTTGCAGTTACAATAATCAGGCATTTTTTTCAGATACAGCACTTTTTTAGCCTGCTGTGTTTACTACTGGAAGCATTGGCTTCGTTGGACTTGTCTTGTGCATTTACAGAAACAGACGGGAGATTAGCTCTACCCCTTCATTGCACTCACCATGAAAAATAAAACACAGAGATATGACCTCAGGAATAACCACAGGGATCAGCAGTGTCAGGATAAAAGAGTATAGAGATGGCAGAGCAGATGTGGGGCTTTGATGTCTCTGAAGTGTCTATGCAGAATGAAGTGCAAGGGTATATGATGCACTAGAGGGCAAGACCATCGCGGCTGGCTCTGTTTGCTGTGGATTGGCCTGACATTCCAGGCAGGTCCCACGGCTGACTCTATCCAGTGTCTGTCAAGGGATGGTTCTGTGGCAATAACAAAGTTGGCAGACAAAGCTGACTTTCCACCCCATGGGGCTATGGGGCTTTGTGTCTTTCTTTATGGCTAAGCACCAGGTCTCCTCATGCACAGTGGTGTGGTGTGCATTGCAAAGGGACCTCAGCTGCTTTTGCAGCATTGTCAGCATCGCAGCACCCATGGGAGTGAGGAGAGAGCTGGGCTTTCTCCTGCATTCATGAAATTCCATACCAGGAGAGAGGTAACGGCAAGGAGAGCATCTCCCACCTCCAGCAGGCAGAACTCAGCAGGAGAGCAGACAGAGCCTGGCTGAGGGAGCCCTGAGGATACAAAAGGCTTGGGAAACGAGAGCTGGTACCTGCAAGAGTACTAACTCCTCACCTCTTCTCAGCTGCTTCCGAAGTAAAGTTTGGGATCTCCTCTTAGCACGTTTGTTGGAGCTTGTTCTGACGTTTTCAAAGCTGCATTTTGGTTGGATTGTTATAGTATATCCTTAATGCAGCAAGGAAAAATGACAAGTCAGCAATTCCAAATGTTACCTTTCAGAGTGCATGCTTTATTATTATATATTCTTAACTGCCTTCATTCATTTTTCTTTGCTGTCATCTCAGTTGTTCCCTTCTCTTTCCACCCCTCTATTTAAGGTGTTTTCTTTGTAGAAGATCCACATTTCTGGCTTTTGCACTCTACTGCAGCTGTAGCTGTGCCTCATCACATTGCTGGTCTGGTCTGTGGACGACCAAGACAGGCAAGATCCTGGCAGACAACAAAAGCAGCAGAGACAAAGTCCTCTATAAAAGCTCAGCAGAAAGGAAAGAATTTGAGGTGCAAAGGGCTGATGGACCAGTCTTGGCTCATACGTCAACTTGATCAGTGCTTTCAGAACTTGGTGTTGTGCTGATAGTCTCCAAGAACTGCTTTGCAAACTGCGACATCCAGGTCATCTCAATCTTCTTACAGGGATGAAACTGAATTCACATATGAAATGGCAGGGAAATGAAAGAGGCAAATTATTCCGAGCACCATTCATTGCTGCTAAATGACAGCTTAATGGCACAGTTCCGCTTGGCTCCACTGTATCTCCAAAAGGCTTGGACACTTGCTGTGGCTAAAGCCACATGGGGAGCCAGTCATGCAGATTTGAAGACAGGGACTGTTGCAATTCATCTGTTTCTGTCAAGGAAACTTCTGTTCTGATCCATAGTTTTAGAGGATCTGGGGGGTGGAAGGGGGATAGCTTTAGTAAGCAGTTCCTAGAAAGCAAATGAAACAGACTGATTACTGCTGGCTTCTCCCAGGAGGCCTCTCAGTTAGGAAAGTTGATTAATAAAAGGAGGCAGCAAACAAGCTCACACTAGAGGGATGTATCACCACCCTTAACTCTGCCATCACCGGGCTGTTTGCTCAGCCTGGCTCCCTGACGTGAAGTCAGGGCAGCAGAGGCTGCAGGAGAGAGCGCCAAGTAGTAGAAGGATAAGAAAACTTGAGGTGGGGAGGGTGTAAGCACAAGGCAAGAGGAGTTTACTCATCCAAAATGCTGAACACTCTCTCTTGCACTTGGCTGGAGTGCTGTGAGCGCTGGGGAGGTGTGCAAATGCTGCATGAGGAAGGCAGATACATTAGAGCTGCTTCCCTGTACTCAGCCGTATTCACCAACACCACAGGCTGTCAGCAGATGTCCTGTTTGTGCACCTGAATGCAGCTGTAGCTTTACACATGTGGAGTGGGTGGCATGCTTGGGTAAGATGAGCTCTGTACATCACACAATGAGAAAAGTGCCCTGAGCACCAGGTTGACTTGCTGATTGTACACAGGATTGTACAACTCTTCTGTTGCAGTCCCCATCTATAGAGTTGGGACAATTGGAGGCAATGGGACAGAAGAAAACTGTGTCTCTTTAGCATCCTCTTTCATGCAAGCTGGTGCTGCATTAGGAGCTTCTACATATGGATTTGATCAATACAAGATGTGTTCTCATTTTTTGCCATTGATGGTTTTCAGCAATGGCAGATGTAATTCCCTAGACTCTGACCCTTGGTAAAAAGGCCTGAGTGACATTAATAAAGATGGGCATTGTCTGTTGTCCGTGTTAAAAGCCTGCTGGAAGACGACAGGCATTAAAAAAGGGACCACATCTTTAGACCACACACAATTCAGGTATGATGGCAGCATTCCAGAGACGAGCTAGGATTAAACAGCAAAACCAAGTAGTTCTGTACATCTGTTTTCTGTTGAACAGCAGCCAGGGGCCTGTGCTGTCAGAAGGATACCTCAGGAAAAGGACCAACAGCAGCTAAGGTACCCATCCAAACAGAAATCAAAACCCTGATCCTTGAGCAGCCTCTGATGTGCCTGGCTGCTCCAAGCCAGTGACCTTTCCATCACGTTCCTTCCTGTCCTGCTGGTGGGTGCCTGCCACCACACACTGCTCCTCTGGGTTAACAGCCTCTGCCACCTCCCCGGGTGGTGTCTTCCCCTGCCTTATGGCTGCAGGGTCCTCTTTGCCCCATTGACCAATATTGGGCCTGATCCTCCAGCTGGAGTAAGCTCATGGCTCTTCTCACATCCTACTTCAGAGCATGAGGTAGGACCTGAGGTCAGAAGGGACCTCTGAGAGTTTCTGGTTCAACCTCTGGTGAAAGCAGGGCCAGCATCAGGTTGCTCAGGGCTTTGTGCTGTGGTTTTCTGAATACCTCCTAGGATGGAGGTTCCACAACACAGTGTTTGAGGACTCCCGTCGCCATTCATTTCCATTATAGCTCCTCCATCCACCAAGCATGGAGCTGACTCTCCTGCTCCTGTTGTGCACCCTGGAGAGTCCTGCACAGCCTCCATCTGCACATGCTCCACACTGTCCCTTCCAGCCCATGCAGAGATGGTGCCTTTTGGCTGTCACCAATGTTTGCTGGATGCTCATGTCCATATCCCCCTTGATGCCTGCAGTCTGGACTTGTTGGGAGCAAAATCCTGTTCTGTTTCTGCTGGCAGGTCTGATCTCAACTCTTTCATTTGGAATGAAACATAAAGCTAATGTCTTTCTGTACAAATTCGCTTTCTTGCCCTAAAAGAAAGTCCTGGTCCACTTTCATTGCAGGTAATTACACTGAGCTCACCTAAATGCCTTTAAAGCCTGAACTGAAGACATTACTAAGGAATAATTGTTTCTTAATTTGCTTCCCACAGTGCAGCTTTGTACAGTGTCAAATAGTTGTACTCTGAGGGTGGCTGAATTTCAGCCATGGTCACAATGCAGCTGATGGCTCTGTAATATTTCCTGACCGTTGTCATGCTGTAGCTCTTCTACAACAGATTTGGAGCTAAAATTTAATCCATTATGGCTGTAAACAACACACTCCAATGTGAAGCAGGTGTAACCTCTGCTGTCTGCTGGAAATATGGAGTAATAACTCTGAGAAAATGGTGAAAATCTAACCGTCTGTCTAGCTGTTTGTCAGTGGGTAATGTCCCCTCATCCTGCTATTGCTGGGGGGTGGGATTCATCTGCCTACATGTGTCTCTCCACAGTCACTGGAGCTCTCATCAGTATAAGCAGCAGAGCCCAAGCCACCATTAATCTTGTCCTAAAGTCTAAAATAGACCTGCAGACAGCTTCTGAAAGTGCCAGTTGCTCTCTAGATACTATAAAGGGAGCCCACAGCGATGTGATCCATCAGAAGTATTAAAAATTAGGAGAAATAAATCCCCAGTGAATATCTTACCATGGATCTGAGCATCCTCATTGATCCCTGGATAAGTTTACTCAAAAAACAGTACAGGAGGAAGACACAGACACTGCTAACTCTGTTCATCCATTGCTTGTCATGTTCTGGGATGTTCACACATGACTTGCATGTTCACTGAAGTCCACTGTGAAATGACACAGTGATACCACTGCTGGGTAAAGCCAGGGAAAGGGATCCATTTGCCTTCTTCCAGTCTGAGCACCAATCTGTGCCAGTCCTCCCCCCTTGGACAGAACTCAGCCTATACTTGGGCAGAACTAAATCAGTCTATACAGTCTATTTCAGGGCAACTGGGGATCCTCTTGAGTGATCACCTTGTATTCACTGGGGCATGATGAGTCCTGGCAAGTGGTAAAATGTGGTCCAGAAGTGGCTGGAAGGGTGCACATATGTGGCTGTGCTGGACTGTCCCTGAGGACAGCCCTTTCACACCCACACTGCACGCAGGTGGACAGGTCAGCTATGGACCACTCCAGCGATGCCCATATGATGTCTGGGAGGAAGTTAGCCCTGAAAACATGTTTCTTACCAGCACTCCCAAACCTGCCTTCCCCAACTGAGAGAGAGGGGAGCAGAAGACACGTCCACACCAGCCAGTCCTTCTCACAGGAACCGCCATGCAACATTCAAGTGACAGCCAGAGTTATGTTGGCTTCTTGTCCCTTATTTTAAAGGCAGATCCCTGATGGTTTAGATTTGTTCCTTGAGGTGATTGTTTATTTCTTCTTACAAGAGATCACCCTTATTTCATTTGTTACATGAGTTATGGGAAGGCCGTATCAATCAGTCAAAGCCTGGATAGTAAGCAGTCCCACCGCTGATTAAACCTCGCTCTCAGTGTGGAATTCAGCCTGGAGGAACCTTGTCTTTTAACAGAAACTAATCATAAAGTTAGGGGGAAAGGAGTTTCTACTTTTCTACCACCAAAGACAGTGTTCCTTGTGGACTCACACTAACAAATTAAAGATATGGTGCTGTGTTTCTGACTTTGCCTGTCAGATATTATCCACAGCCTCCGCTTCTGCACTTGTCAATCAATCAGGGGAAAGGCATACAAGGAAAATCTCTCAGACAGATCCATAAGTCAAAACAGCAAATGTTCAGCCTACTGTCCTGGGTTCAGCTGGGATACAGTTGATGTTCTTCCTAGTAGACACTACAATGTTGTGGTTTGGATTTAATATGAGGGTAATGCTGATAACACACCCATGGTTTTAACTGTGTGGGGCTTAGTTGCTGGTTGGGGTTCAACCATGGCAGCCACACTGACATTTTATTGCAAGGATTTAGCTTGTCTAACAGGTAGGACAGGGCTTTGGGACAGCACACATGGTCATCTCTCTCTGATGGGACCCGAACGTTGGAGCCTGGTGCTCTGAACATCTCCATCCCTGGATGGCAGGGAGGGCTCCAGAGCTGGACTGCAGTTATCTTCCTTGAAAAAACTATCTCGCTTCCTGAAACTTTAGGATGCAGCTCAGCATAGTTCACCTCCAGTGCTGAGAAACCACATCTGTACAGCATCCTGAGAACCAAGGCCCTGCTGGCTTCCCTGTGGGCAGTTTCCAGAAGTGATTCCCATTTCCACTGAGATAGAAAGACCTGTTTGAAGTGTGGGTGAGATGACACTGTGTATGTGGTCAATCCTTCCTCAATACAAGGGGTTTTTTAATCCATAAATATATGATAATGAAGTGCTGGCTGGCCAAGGCAGGTTTCTGGGGTCCACTGGCCCAGTGTACTCAGGGCTGGAAGGCAAGCAGGGTGTCCAAGACCCAGTGTACTCAGTCACAGGGCAATTCCTGTGTCCCCTGTGGATTGTGACCATGCGAGTGACTGCAACAAGGCAAAATATGACCCTTAAAAGAAAAAAGCTGTTTTCCCAACTGAGGAGCTCTCCCAGAGGTCACTAAACAGAACAGTAATTTCCGTAAGTCTTGTTGGAGTTTATATGGAAGTAGGTTCTCAATTGCTTGAGGTGAGTAATCAGATAGAAGTCAGCATGCAAACGGAACAAGTGCAAATGCTAAGATTATGGCATTAGAATTTTATAGACTATAATTACAAATAATTTTGGTATATAATTATCTTCATATAATTCTCATGGAACTTCTTTTATAAGAAGAACTGAGACTTTTGTGGGAGGAAAATGAAAATGTCGCAAATGACAAGGTAACTGCTGCAGAAAGAAAAGGGTATCGTGCATTAACAGTAAATATTAATATAGCATTTTCTATTGTTGTCATCACAAATGAAACACTGCTTTCTCAGGCTTCACTTACTGGTGAAGTGGCAAATCTTGGTAGGGCCAAAGAAGCATGTATGCTGACAACAACGTGCTAGCTCTCCTTCATCTGTGGGAGAATATGAATAAAGGCTGGATGTAGTTTTCTTTATTGTTAATGTTTCATACTGAGGAAATAACAAAATCAGGTGTTATACATTACAACATTGTTATCATCTACTAGATTAGTTTCCAGATAGGAAAGGTGATGCAGTGCCTGTTTCAGAATATTAAAGAATCAGACATTGGGGGCTTTTGACAACTTATCAGCATTTGTAGATTTTATGCTAATATTAAATTTGGTAGATACCACTGACTCAAATTAACAGGAAATGAGAATGAATATGTGCCCTCCAGTTTATATACAGCACCAAATAACAGGGAATGCCATAGATATATATTCAGAATCATCAATAAGCAATTTCAATCACTCTTCTAAAGTTATGAAAGGTGTTCCAGCATGACAGAGATCTTTCATTCTGGCAACCTTGAGCAGGTAGAAATATTGAGGTATATCCCAAGAAGCCGTTTATTCCCTTTATATTGTGCAGCTAAAAGGGCCGTTAAATGATTGCCAGTTCTTAGAGGTTACTTCTGCACATTGAGGGAGACTGTTATTAAACAGTAATAAACCTGGTGATGCAGAGACCCTCGATTTAATCCAGCAATAAGTACACATTTATTTCTTTATTTATTTCCCAAGACAACAAAATCACTTCTTTTTACACCACAGCTGATTAAAACCATCTCATCTCGTGTTCTGTTTGTGAGGGATTGCAGACATTACTGCATGAGCTAAAACCGGAAAGAAGTGGGTGGCATTTGGCCACAAATACACCTCATTTTAAAACTACAGACACTGGGCAAGTAGGAAAGAAGCAAAGTTTCATTCCATTGCATCTTGGGATGGGGAGGAGGGATTTTCAGGAGGTGTTTGGGAGGCTTTAAGTTGATTTTGCTGCTTGTATGTGTGCAGCATGACTCAGTACAGGGCCTGGGGGGGGGGGGTGTCAAAGGTCCAGGAACCCTGTGTGTGGACATGCCTGAAATTCCAGCTTCAAATAGTTCTTTCAAATTCCCAAACACCAGGGATGTGCTGTCCAGATCTCAATGGCAAAAAATGTTTCCTTGAATAACTAAATATGAAGAAGCTGCAGTAAGTAGGAAATACTGATTCTGCTCAGGCTGGTCCATGGATTACAGTTACTGCTGTTCCTACATGTAAAGAGTGCTTTACAAATGCGTTAAAAATAACTGAGGAGCTCCAGAAGGCCCTAAAGGTGATTTATATGTACCCTCCTAAATAATATACTGCAGTTTAACCAATCTGCATTATTTATGGGAGCAGCAGTAACAGCTAGTGGAAAGAAAAATAAGTGACTAAGGTAAATTGTTTCTCTAAATGCAGCTTACAAAGATTATTTCTTCATTTCTTGGTGGTGGTTCCTCATCTTCATAGAACCACAGAATTTCTAAAGCTGAATGTATCTCTGGAGGTCACCAATTCCAACATGCCTGCTCAAGGACAGTCATCTACAACAGGTTGTCCAGGACTATGTCCAAGAGGACCTTGAATATCTCCAAGGATGGAGACTTCACAGCATCTCTGCACAACCTGTTCCAGTGCTTGAGCACCCTCAAAACTTTTCTTTAAGGTGTAAGTAGAATTTCCTGTGTTTCAGGTTTTGGCCATTGCCTCTGGTCCTGCTGCTGAACAGTCCCATCTCTTGCAGCCTCTTTACATGAGAGATGCTGCCATCCCCTAATCATCCTCTTGGCCCTTTGCTGCTCCCGGGAGGAGAGGCGGAGGAGGCTGTGGCACTGAGCACCTCCAGAGCCAGAGCAGATTCACTGCTCCTGGCAAAGTGTTGAGAGCAGTCTTGAGACATCAACTAAAACCTCAACAAGATGTGATAAGAAGCAAGACCTCCCCTTTGCTGTACCCAGCGCATCACCATCCCAGCACATCACCAACCCCAGCCCAGTTAGTGTCATCCTGACCACTCTGCCGCATGGTAATTCTTTGCCCTGCCAGTGCTGCAGCAGCACAGGCTGGATTTATCACTTTTGCAGCCACCTCTGGTACATGTAAGAAGAAAATGGAAGAAAGAGCCCTTTGTCATTCCCTGGGGACCCACTGAGACAGACACTCTGAGCATCTGTTGTGAAGATGGACAGCTTTAATACCACACAAGAGCCCACAGACACTTGCCCTGCGTGTAGTGTGTTCGACAGTGCTTACTTTGCTGGCACATGCCTGCTCTCACCTCTTGATATTTTTATTATCTTGCTGTCAGTTTTTCTTTCCAGCTGTTTTATTAGCCAGACTTTTCATTTTGGTTAAAGCCCAGAAGCATCAAGCAGGGATGGGGTTAAAGGAGGTCGAAGGAAGAGGCAGGAATTTCAGTCTGCAGCAAGGATGCTTTATGTTCTCCTTAGACCTGCCTGCTGTTGCCACATGATGGATTTTCTCTTGCTCCTCATCAGACACCTTGCACAGTAAAAGCACTGGGAGAGAGATTACACCCAAATGTGAAGTGTGTAGCTGCAGCACAAGCTGGCCACCACTTGTAACTCAACATCACAGGTTGATGCTGAGTGATGTGGTGGGACTGGTGCAGAGAATGTGGGAGCACACACACGAGGTTGTGCTGCTGGCTGTGGCTGGGCAGCTCAGTCAGGTTCCTTGCTTTGAAGTATGATGCTGGTAGGACGGCAGAAGGTGAGAGCCCTCCTTCACTAGCCAGCATAAGACACAGCTGCCATAACCACCAATGCTCAGGACTAACTTCCCTTCTTAAATGAGTGGTGCATCAGTGATGTGCCTATAGGAACATCATCCCAAAGTCAACAGAGCCTGCTGGACCATGCCTGCACAAGCCAGCCTCCTGTAGAAAGAGGAATGACACAAACCTTCCCCTCAGGTGCAGGGTCTCTGCAAGATTCTTTGTGGATTAAGCATTTAGAGGCAGATTTAGTGATCTGGCCTTGCCTGGTCTTTGTCTCTTATCCAGTTCTTCCTCCTCCAGATCAGTGTTAGATAACAAGGATGAAAGGGACTGAGGTATAGTGTTCTCTCTTTCGTGTGCCATACATCTGACAGGGAAGAATGTACTCTGGAGAAGACTCAAGCCATCCAGCACAAGCACAGAAAGGGACCGATTTGTTGGTCCAGATCTCCTGCTTGCTATGAAATATCCAGAGGACAGTAGATTACCTCCAACTCTGTAAAGCCTGTTACGTCCTCTCAAGAGAAAAGAAGAAATGGGTAACAATTATGCTTTTTGCCAGAGTTCTCCACTGTTGCTGTCCTCCAGAGGTACTGTGGCAAAGCCCACAACCATGGCAATGACATGTCATAGGTAGTTTTCAGAGCAGATATTCACATTCTGGACAGCCAAACATTTAGCATCATGACAGCTTTGAAACAAATTGCCCGGATATTTCCACTACTGATGGTACACAAGAGAAACAACAAAATTAGGGATGTCTGAAACATGCAAAATGGATAACTCTTTCCAGCAGAGCTGTTTATTTGGAAATGTGCCATTGATTAAGTTGTTTTTCTGTTTGGTTTCTTATTATGACACAGCATTACAGTCATTAGCACTTCACATTTAGTGACTATTCTTCTTCCTTTGGAGACCCTTATGATATGAGATGATGACGCAGGAATGAGCTGACTGCTTGTCAAGGGGACCTCAGTATCTTGTCCAAAGAAACTTCTGCTAATGTTAAAGCATAGTCTTGAAAACGGACACCAGCAGCCATCAGGATCAAAACCAACACCACATTTTGTGGTGTCAACCAAACTGGCACAAGTAGGCACAGCCATGGCACGACATCAAGGAAATGAAACACTTTGGAGTCTGTCCATGCAACTCTGGCTGGGTTTCAGTAGGCAAGATAGGAAGAGTCAAGTAAGGCAACTGGGCAGCTTGTTACCCCAACATTCATTTGTGCAAATAGCTAAGCACCTGCTATTGAATAAAACCAGCAGGTTTTGCTCCCGGACATGTGTTCAGAGAGGCTGGGGGAATAATTGATTTTTCAGTTCAACTACCGCGTTAAGAAGTGAGGAAAAAATCA
>JBAFWW010055315.1:0-26126 GCA_036873685.1 Agapornis canus
AAAAACATTCCCGCATCCAGCGGCGACACCGCCTCCGGAACCGCCTCCGACCGGGCACATCCCATCCCCATCCTGCCCCATCCCATCATCTGGGTGAGCTGTTGGATGGAAGTGAGGAGCACTGTCCATCAGTCCCATGCTCTCCGGAATGGAGATGGGGTCCCATGCCCACCCCATCCACCTTCCATCCGTCCATCATCCTCAAGAGGGATGTTGGGAGAAGGCTGTTTTCCAGGAGGTGCAGCAGGACAGGGATAGATCCCTTGTTCACAGACCCCCATCCATCTGTTCCTCTGGATTGGGTACTGGACAGAGGTGGGGAACTGTGTCCATCCATCCTATGTCCTTCAGGAGGTACACCAGGATGGAGAGGGGTCCCATGCCGACCCATTCCACCTCCATCCATCCCCCGTCCTCCAAGAGAGATGCTGGGATGGATATGGGGAAACACATCTGCGTGTTCCGTGTTTTCCAGGAAGGACGCTGGGAATGACGCAGCACATCACATCTCCTGGTCCCAAGCTCTCCAGGGGACCGCTGGGATGGGGCGGTGGCCCCACATCCTCCACCCCCTTCAGGCATCATCCCTTCACGGAGATGGGGTCCCACATAGCGCATGGCCAGGGCAGGGCGTCGGGAGGGAGGCGGGATCCCTCCGTCTGCCGCGGAAAGGCCACCCCTGACCGGAGCCATCGCGATCGCGGCTGCCGGGGGGACACGTCCTGCGCTCTGGCCGCTCCGGCTCCTTTAAGAGCGGCGCCGCCGGGAGCCCGATTTAGCTCCGCCGCCGCCTGTCCCCTTTCTCCTTAGCGCCCGGCCCGGTGGGCTCCCCCCGCTGCAAAGCCGGACATGGCGACCCTGCTCCTGCGAGCCCCCGGCTGTCCTCCTCCTCCCCCCGCCGCCGCCGCCTCCAGGGCCCGTCAGCCTTCCGCTGGTTTTCTTTGGTTATCTCATTTTTAGACTCAAATGGCCATGAATAGTTTCCCCTTTTTAATCGCGGGGGTGTTTGTCATATAAGCAATATTGGGTGTATTTAGCTCGCAAGGGAGTGCTTGGCCCATCCTTGTGAGCACTCTGTCAGCAGTAGGAATGACTGCTCTTGCTTTAAAGATGATCCTTTAATTCCCATTTTAGCGAAAAGTTACCATGAGGAAGTCACGCTACGATTTATTGTATTTTTTAAAATTTAATTTCCCTTCATACTTCGGTTCATATTAAGTAAAACCTTATAAAATCCCCATTTCTGCTGCAGAGTTTTCTTAGCTCCAGAGGAAGACGTGGTGGTGTTGGGGAAAGCAGAAGAATGCATGTTATTGCGTTTTACTGGAGCAAATAGCTGCAGTTTGAGTTACGCTGAGGAAATGAGCCTCTTCAGAGAAGAACTATGCTTGTGTGTGTATTTTTTGTGGGTTTGCTGTTTGTGAAGGGAGGTGTTCTCAATATTTAGCTGCTATCTAATACACACCTGACGTTCTGAAAGCCTGTTGTGTAATTATGAGCAGTTATGGTTGTATCAGGTGGTGCCTGAAGGAGCTGATCTCGCAGTCACAAGTTGTTCAGATTTTCCAGCAAGTTCAGTGTTGCAAGACTGGGTCTTGGGGTGGTCAGACTGGAGTGCAGGCCTGTCAGTGTGAGAACCTCAGAAATGTGGCATTTTAGTGCTTCTTAACATGCTTGTTACCTCCTTGTCACATGCAAGGTGCAGTGGGAGGGGAAGTTGAAAATACAAGGTGTGCAATTTAGAAACAGGACTTAAATGTGTGGCTGGCATAAGTCTTTGCTTTGTAACTGAGTGTTCTTTTTTCAGCTTCCTTTCCCTTCCTTTTTCCCCCGGACAAAATAAAGCTGACATGCTGAAGTACCCAGCAAGCTTGGAGAAGTTGGCAGTGACAGTCAGTCATGTCTCAGCAGGGCCACTGGCCTGACTATGGCTCAGGAAGGCCCTTGTCCTTGAGTCATTTCATGGCTGGGCTCTGGGCAAAGCTGCAACACATGGCTGTGTCATTCGGTAGCCCTGGGTGACTGAGTGTGTTTGGTTCTCAGGCTGTGCTCTGGGCAAAGCTGTGTTTGCCAGTCTGTCTTGGTGACAGGAATATAGGAACCTGTGTTTTAACTGAAACTGAATCTGAGGGAAACTGGGGAAAGGAAGACTTGTTGGAAAAGTATTTTGCTGTTTTTATATAAAGTGATAAGTAACCAGATTTGGTCATTGGTTTTTGAGGCTTAATAGGAATGGTGGATGTGATCCTTGTGAGGTTCTTAGACCTCATTATCTAAATCAGCATAGAGGAATAGATTATTTTTTGTTATTGTTCTGATATTGGCTATATTCTAGAGGAAAAATAGCTCCATGGGAGGAGCTGTTACTGTACAATAGTTTCCCAGAGCAGACTGGTCAATCCCTGTGTAGACCAACCGTTAAGAGAATATTTTTGAGGCAGATCTCAACTGTCCTCTCCCCAGCATCTGTGTAGTTTTGATTTTGTGGGTATAAATCACCCCAACTCCATCACAGAATCAGCCAGGTTGGAAAAGACTTTCAAGATCACCACATCCAACCATTACTCCAGGACTTCCAAGTCCACTACCAAAATCAGTCATTAACATTATCATGTCCGAGTCATGTAATCAGTTAATTTCTTCCATTTGAGCCATAATATGAACTTTTTCATTAACCTATTTGAACTTTGGGATGTTAAGTAGACAGAAATAGTTATATGTTCCATAGATATCCATTTCCAATAGTGTTAGTTAATAAATAACTGTGCTTTCCAAACTTGTTCTTATCCAGGTTATATAAAAGAAGTTAAAAGAATTCAGTGCTTGCTGTAATTCAGAACTGGCCATATGTGCTCTTTGCATTCAGGGTTCTTCACTGAATATTTCTTATAAGCAGTCTTTTGTCGGTTGCAGAAGAGTTGTATTTCTGTTTGTATTGTGATCAGTACTGTGTACAACATGACTGGCATTTATGAGTGAAGTCCTGTTTCTGCAGATGCGCACCTCAGCATCTGACCAACTTGTGTAGCTCCAAGTGTTGCAGTGCCTGAATCACAGAACATGTCTTTGGGGTGGCTGGACACTTGGGCTGTCCCACTCAGGCCCTTAGGAAGTCACAAGGCAGTTACTCCAGCAGGGAAGCTGTGCTTATCGTTCCCTGTGCTTTTCTTTCTCAACACAGGCGCTTCGACTACCGTCCAAAAACCGATCCGTACTGCCAGGCTCGTTACACCTTCTGTCCCACTGGCTCTGCCATTCCAGTTATGAAAGAAGAGGATGTCATTGAAGTGTATCGATTACAGGCTCCAGTATGGGAATTCAAATATGGGGACCTACTAGGACATTTGGTAAGGTTATGTTTCTGTTTAACAAAGTTGTAGCGGCAAATTCAGCTGACTTCAACAGAAGTTGTCAAGAATGGGAGCTGTAAGGTTGGGATGTGTTTGCATAGAAGAGTGTTGGAGCACTCAAGTTCAGCAATCTATAGGAAAGATACCCAAAGAGCTGTAAGTTTTAAACAGAAGTTACAGAGTTTAGCTCAGCTAAAGAAAAGAGCATGACCAGCACTGTTGGTAGGTTTGAATGTTTTCCTCCATGAAGCTTTGGCAGTGTTTTGTTTACTCACACCATTGCATTTGTTCTTTTTTCTGCACCAGAGCTACCTCAAGAAAATACATTTATTTATCCCCTTATATCAGATGAAGTGCTTTAAGGAATCATAGAATTATAGAATGGCTTGGAAGGGACCTTTAAAGGTCATCTAGTCTGAGCCCCCTGCCATGAGCAGGGACATCTTCAGTGAGATGAGCCCTGACCAGCTTGACCTGGAATCTTCTGTGACTTCTTCTGGCAATTCAAGCATTTACCCATATCCAAAAACTTGTTGCCTCCTTCAAAGAAGACATAAGAAGCACATCTTCCCTCTGTAGAGGTTTTTGTACCTTTCAGACACTCTGCTTTAGCCTTTGCTATTGGTTCAGTACAATAATCTCAGTGCCAGTTCTGCTCTGCTTGCTTGCCACTAAGTTGAAACACTAGGTTACAGACTGCACAGTTAGTTCAACACTCTTACTTTAGTTCCTTTACATGTCTTGGGTAAATACCATCTGATCCACCTGGTTTGCACCTGTCTCATCTGTGTTTTCCAAACCATCTGTTGCCAGTTCTGTCCCATAACCTTCACCTCCTGGAGTCAAAAGTGTTTTGTCCTCAAACTTTGATGCTGAAACCTAAAACAGAGCCATGAGCTGAGACCTTGTGAGTGATGGAGGGAGCAGCAGTATTACCTGATACTAATACACTTTCTCAGTGTATTAACTTTTCTGATGTTAAAAACTTACATATTTGCATGAACATGAATACCTGTCAGGAGTGGACAGCCGTCTGGTCTGAATGGTAGATTGGGGGGAGGTGGTTGCTTTCATGGTTCTTTCTTGAATGTTATGATCAGTATTTAAGACTGATCATAGACTTTTGTATTTGCATGATTCCATGAATGAAGACTTTAATTAAAGAATCTCAACTTCAGTGATATTTATAGTTGTATCAGTAGCATAATTAAGCTTCAAAGCACAATCCCTAGTGAATAAATACTAGTGAACATGAAGGAGCAACATCAGAACCAACAGAGTCAAAAATAGAAATAGCTTCAAATATCACAGTTGCCAGACTAAGGTTGGATTGATTTATTTACAGCTTTTAAAAGAAATATTTATCTCATTCCTCTTGTGGCTTTAATTACTAAGATCTGGTTTTGGTGACTCTGTTTTCAGTCTCTATTTCTTTGATACCCCATGTGACACTGATTCAAAAATTAATTTGAGTTTTGAACATGAGCTTCCACTGAGAATCTGGAGGCAGAATTCATAATGGATGGATAGACAACCACTGAGACAGTGTGGTTCTGTGATAAAAGTATGTATGTGATACAATCCAGTATGTTGTGCACCAGTACTGAACAATCCAAAGGAACCTCTTTCTTCTTGCCCTGTTACACAGCAGCTTCCAAGTGTCATATTTTCTGTACAGCTCAAGCTGAAGTAGTTTTTATGTTAAAATTCTGGGACTTTGGTGGGTTTTTTTCTTTTTCAGAAAATTATGCATGATGCTGTGGGTTTCAAGAGCTCTCTAACAGGCAAAAACTACACAATGGAGTGGTATGAACTCTTCCAACTTGGGAACTGCACATTTCCACATCTGCGACCTGGTATGGATGCACCATTCTGGTGTAACCAGGGTGCTGCCTGCTTTTATAAAGGAATAGATGATGCACACTGGAAGGAAAATGGAACTTTAGTTCTTGTGACCACAATATCAGGTAGGTTTCAGATGCTTTGGGTAATGCTAATATAAAATATAGAGTCAGCCTTGTCTTCATGTAAAGCAGTATCTTTTATGTTTGTAGGCTATTTACAATGTTAGTCATCCATGCTAATCTCACACTGAAGTACTGTCTCTGCATTCTATACAAAAAGTGGTCTGAGGCTGCTGGCTTTTGAACAAAGCACCCTGAAGAGTTGTTAAATGAGAGTCATTTGGTGTTGCTGTACAAAAACATTGAGTCTCTTGAGTGTAAAAATAGAAAAGAGCTTGTACAGAACTATTATGGACTTGTTTCACATGATTTCACCAAAACAAAACCTTCTATTGTGAGGTAACATGACTGCTGAGATAGGAAAAAATAGTGGAAATGTGTAAATTACTGGGCAAACAAATAAGGCATATTTAGAAATTGTCTCAGAAATATAAAGAATACTAATCCCTTATTTCTGTTTCCTCCATTATGTGTTATAAAAACTGTGCAAATGTACCCAGTAATAGGACTCTGTCTTACGGTGTGGAACAAAACCAGGAATTACACCTCTAAATAAGTGGATAATCACCAGGATAGCTTCCTTGTGTATATTGAACACTGAAATCCTAAAATAAAAAGGTCCTTTATATAAATCTGGCTGACTACTGTAGTAATACAGTGAATGACTTACAAACAAAGCCCACTGAGGACTTGGAAAATTGCAGATTTTGTGATAAAATTACTTACTCTGCAAAGTTAGCTGTGTACAGAGCACAGTGGAAAGTTACAGATAGTGTGATGTGAGCTTTATGTTTGCTCACATCCACCTTCAGCAGCTTTGCTGGACTTAGTCTCTAGGTAATCTATCCAGTGCCAAAAGTTACTGTGGGAGATGAATGGGTGCAAGCTCAGATGAGACACTGGAACAGGTTGCCCAGAGAAGCTGTGTCTGCCCCATCCCTGGCAGTGTTCAAGGCCAGATTGGACGGGGCTTTGAGCAACCTGGTCTAGTGGATGGTGTCGCTGCCTACGGCAGGGGATTTGAAACTAAATGATCCTAAGGTCCCTTCCAACCCAAACCATTCTGTGATAATGAGCTGAACTTGCTTTCTTCAAAGAGCAGGCAAGAAAGCATCCCATCTTGTGGGAGAGGGATTTATTGTATGAAACAGCTGGTCCTCTTTGCCTGTGTGAGATCCTACAGTGCTCTTTGTCAGCAGACCACAGTGAAGCAATCTCATTTTCCTTTAATGCCTACTGGCTGTGTTAATGTCACTTAGGGGTATGTTTCTTCTGTGAAATAGGGCAGGAATAGCCAGAGTCAGGTATTCGATTGCTTAGGCATCTTCCAAGAGATTATCATGGAGATACGCATTAACCTGTAATAACTTTTGTTTAATTTAAGAGGTTAAGGCCAGAACTTCGTACAAAGTTCATCTCAGTCTTGTTAGGAGAGACAAATCTTTTTCACTAACATGCCTTAAAGAATACACACTTGGAAGGTAATATGGTAGGAATCGGAGAAGCTGAAGGGGAGCTTCAAGTCCATGTATAGCAAGGTGTTTGACTGTGTCTTCTGATGTGTTGTGCAAGAAGAATCTGCAAAATTTGATCATGCTGTGAATATGAGGTGACAGATCTGAGTCATGGATGGTTGTACTGTGCTGTGGCTGAGGAAAGAGAGAGTGGGAATGGCTCAGCTGAGGTGCAGTGCTAGGACTGCAGGAAAAACAGAAGGAAAATTAGCCCTGTCCATCAGCTGTATTTTGGAGCAGAGGCTGGCGCATCACCCATAGCAAGCTACCAGAGAGATGAGTTGAGTTAGAGATGTCTTCCTCATTCCAGTTGTGAAAACACCATCATCAAAGTACTCCAAACATGTATTCTAAATTAAGAAATAAACCTCAAGGGCTTTAAGTTTACTGGTCTTCACACCCCACTCATCATTTGGCTTTTAGTTCAGTTTGCTGACTGAGGAGCTGCTAAAACAGTCTGGGGTTTCTTGTGTGGGCACATGAAACTTCTGCCCTGAGGCTCTTTAAGATCCCTTCCAACCCAAACCGTTCCATGAATTGCTGAATTTAGGTAAAACTTCAGGAAGTGCAGAAACACCTGTTTTGCCGGTGAGCACTTTGTTAGCATCTCTGGTAGATTTTGCCAGCTGCACTGCTTGTCTGCATGGATAAAACAAAATCAGAACTGCTATGGTTCCCTGACATTTGGAGGTTTTGGCATAGTAGCAGGAAATAGGGCAGAAAAATTAATTACAGTTGAAATAACTTGCATGTAAATACAGCTTTTTCATCTGGGTATTGCTTCTCCCTCCAACTGAAGCCTTGTGTGCTTGTATGGTCAGGTAACGCTGCAACTAAACTTATGCAGGGAAGGGATGCGAACCTTGAAATAGATGGAAAATATTTTGAGTTGTGTATTTGTTACCCTGTCTCTGTAATACTTGCTTTCATCTCTTACAGGAACCATGTTTAATGAAATGGCAAAATGGGTAAAACATGACAACGAGACTGGCATTTACTATGAGACCTGGACAGTTCAGGCAAGTCCTGACAAACGATCAGTAGTGTGGTTTGACTCTTATGAATGCTCTAAATTCATACTGAGAACATACCAGAAGCTGGCTGACTTAGGAGCTGTCTTTAAGAAGATACAAACGAACTATACAAGCATAATTTTATTTAGTGGTGAGCCTGTTTATCTGGGAAATGAAACATCTATTTTTGGACCAGCAGGAAACAAGACATTGGCAACAGCTATAAGGGACTTCTACTACCCATTCAAACCTCATCGGACAGTCAGGGAGTTTTTTGTGGATCTTCTAAAAATTATTGATCATGTCATCTTGAATCATCAGTTTTACTTCTTCTACAACTTGGAATACTGGCTTTTACCTATGAAGTTCCCTTATCTCAAGATAATTTATGAAGAGGTCCCATTGCCTACTGGAAGCAAAACATCCTTTGATGTGTAATAGCTTACAGAAGAACCAAACTTGCCCTTATGACAGAATAATCTTAAGGACGTGGGAGCGCTGCCATGATGGAGTTCAAGTGTTTCACTGCCAACTGTAAAAGTTGTGTTGGGAATGCTTTGCTAGACCACATGAAAGACTCTGCCTTTTTTTACTTGTCACCTGTATAGCTTCAGTGTCTCTGACATGGCTGGCTTCTGTGTGACCTGCTATCTAAAGGTGGGCCAGCATGGCTGCTCTTGGCTAGACTGCAGTGCCAAAGAGTGCATAGGAGGCAGCCTGCCTTCTCTAGTCTCCACATAGATGGCCATGTGGCCACCACCAGGGATGGACACGAACATTACAAGGACTTCCTGGTCTGACCAACTCAGCTAATCCATGTGTTGGAGCTGACAAACCTGAGTGCCTGGATATGCCCAGTCCCCTCAACATGTGCCTTACATTGACATTTCCATATTTCTTTGGTTTGTACAGCTGGGACCTATAAACTGTTCTCTGATTTGTGACATAGGTGTTCGTCAGGGTGGGAAGGGGCAGAATCTACTAGAAGATGGTATGGGTGGTATCTTTTTCCCACTTTGTTTCCTTTACTTGCACTGTAAATATAATACAGATGGCTCTTCCCAAGATTCGTGTGTGTTTTCTAGCACAGATAGAAGGCAAACAGCCTGTTCTGATGTCGGCATTGATGCATAACTGCAGCATTCTAGAAGTCTCCTGTCTTGAAATCTGCTTGAGGCTTCAGTTAGGTCAGTTTCATAGAAATTCTGTTTATATTACCTTTAAATATCTCTAAAAAGCACTGAATCCTTCCTGTGAAAGAAGCAGTGGCAGTTTGTGGGGTGTCAAAGTCACAGTTAGAAATCCATGCTGGTGATGAATTTGCCTGTGAGAAGTGAGTGCTGTGTGCTTAGTGCTGTGTGCAGTGATGGTGCTGTGCCAGCTGCAGTGTCCCTGAGTCCTGTTCCAGGTGACCATGGTGGAGCAGCTTGGCAGTGGGTTTTCTTTAAACCGAATTGACCAAAGCAAAGGGAACACCAGCTTTCTGGAGACCAGCAAGGTGCCTGTACCCTAAACGTCAGCAGCATAATCGTCTCCAAATGTACACTGATCACTTTATTTTTCTAACTAGCTGCAGAATGATTGGTGCTGCTGCAGAGGTTGTTGTCACATTGTGGCTAAGCAGTGACACAGGAACCCAGCTCTGCAGTGTCAGCTGGCTTGGGCCGAGTTAAGAACTTGGTGCAGGCAAAGAGGGGAGTATGCAGTGTTTGATTCAGTTCATAAGAATAGCAGAAAATTAACCTTGTGTTAAAAAGTCACTAAAATTAATTAGTTGAATTGCATTATCCTTTAATGGGATGAGCATCACAGTGGGAGATGAATGAGGTGAGCACCTCTGTGCTGCAGGGGAAAGCTGTTCATTAGTTTCACCTATGTGAGGCTTCATCTTCTGCCTCACCTTGAAAGACTTTACTCTGCGACCAGCTCTTGCTTTAACCAGCTGAGGGACTCCTGTGAGGAATTTTTCAACTGATACTATGCCATCTAGCATAATACTATCAAAATGGCTGTGAGCAGTTAGAGCAAAGCATCATCACCTCCTGAAACAATTTAACTTGGAGGCTTCATGCCACCTCTGAGAGCCAAAATCCCTTGAAGGGCTTGATGCCACAGGCCACGGGGAAGGGACTTTTTCTAAAGCCTGTCTTCTGCTGCATCAAGGCTGTTGCAGAGTGCAGAGAACAGCTTCTGGGTGCCTGAGCCTCAAAGGGAAGAAAGAAGCTGGCCATCAGGTACGTCTGCAGGGTCTTCAGCTCGGATATTCTGTTACTGTCAAGAGATTTCGGCATACAGGATTAGGAAATTGACCCTCTTCCTCCTTCCCCCACACCATAAATACTCAAGCCTTTGTTTGGGGGAGTTTCACGGATGACACTTCCTTATCTCTTAGATCTTGCTCCTTGGGGATAAGGAATCAAAAGGGGTCTGATGCTACATCCACCAAAGTTCTTGCCTTAGTAGTGTTCAGATCAGGCTTTGAGATCCAAGCTGGCTGGTTGCACATCACAGTTCTTTATCTTATAACCATGTAAGACCATACAGCAGATGAGGTACCAGGTATAACAAGAGTCACTCCGCTTGTTCATGTAACAAAGCATGACAGCTGATCTTCATGCAAGAGCTTCCTAAGAAAGGAAACTATGCATTTTCTGTCATGTTGCAAGACCAGAAGGAGCAGGTATGTTCCTGTGAAAGGTCTAAAGCTGTTCTAGTTGCTCAGCAACTTACAAAAGCCTGGGCGGAAAGCAGTCAAAAGCACACAGCAGTCTCCATTTCGAAGCACGTGAACGACTGCTAGCACTGGATATGATCCCGCAAGAAAAACCTTATAAAAAGGATGAACATACAGAACATCTGAGGTTAATTGTGGTCTCACCATCCAAGTTTTGATGCTATTAAACTTCAAGCATGCCTCCAAGAAACTTGTTTCTACAGCACCTGTATTTAGGAGAATTAACTTACAGTTTGTAGTCTGAGCTGAAGTTGAGTACCTTTAAGATGTCGCTGATTTCCTCATAAAACAATGCTCCAGTTCTGCATACAGCAGCAGCATCCACACTTGCGTTTAACACTGTGTGCAACCCACTAGACCAGCCAGAGGTGAAGACAGATCTCTGAAGTAACATGACAAATTCTAGGTTTATAGTCAGGCTTATTTCAAATCTGAAGAGGCCTAGTTGAACCCTGCTTTAAATCCACAGGAAGTTAATTTGGCTTAGGGCAGAACTTTACCAATGACTGGGATATACACAGCTAGTGTGTACCTGTGTGGTTACATCAGTTTATGTATTAGTGAAAGTTTCTGACTAAAAAAAATAAATAAATCCTAACCCCCCACTTCAATTGTCAAGTTTGTACCTTTAGGTAAACTACAGGAAACTACAAAGTTAATGTAAACAGCCTCCCTTACATTGCTCACCTTTTCACTTTTATTATCTCATGGTCAGGATTACCCCAGCTGCTTTCAAGTGATCATGTATCAAAAACCTCAAGTGATGTAACACTTATGTCAGAGGTGAGATTTGTGACTGCGCGTATTAACAGCTCCTACACAGAACCAGGCACCCAAGCCAATGCGGGGTTGTCTTCTGGGAACAAGAAGAAATAAATGTGAACGCAGGGACAATTATTTTACACAGCTGTAAGACAGCTATGGTCATGTTGCCAGTGAACATGATGGCAGTCTGTGTACTCCGGTTTCTGTGTCATGGGTTTTTACTTTTTGTTATTATTAATTTATTCCAACATAAGAATTGACAAAGTAAGAATTGTGCAAGACTGGCTAAAAGGGAGCGCTGTAGCTTTTCCTGAAGCCACTTGCTGCATAGACTTGGCCTGGGAAGTTTGTTTCATAGCTGCATTATTTGAGCTAAGAATGCTGTAATAAAAAACTGCTGACCTTCAGTGGAAGGAAGAGATTCAACAGAGGTTTCTCTGTGGGAAGCATAATGTTGGATTTCAAAGACTTGAATTCCAAAGAACACTGGCAGATAGGTTGCACATTGCCTCTAATTATTCCCAGTACCACAGTAGTAAGCAATAGGTTTGCCTTGCTGACATCAGGACACTGGCCATCAAGGTTCAGAGATATTTTGGCTGCATTATGGGCGAGATAATTTCACACACTCATTTAGTGATTTAGTAATTCCCAGTGATACTCCACTGCATCAGGCAGGCAAACCCACGAGTTAAGAGTATAAAAAACACTGAGCTTTTTTACTGTTACGGACTAAATATATTGACACCTTTTATACAAATAAAAGCAAATTATAGTATTACATCGATTTAACAAATTCTAATACAAAAAAAATGCATATTTCAGAAAATGCGATTCTTAAATCAAATCTCTAAAGAAATACACAACTCCCCTATAAAGATGCCCAGTCTGCTGAGCAGTGCTTGCTCAAAACAGTTATGAACTTAAATACGCTCATAAGTGTATTATGCTTGAACTGTACATTTGGATAAACCTTCTCAAGTCAGAAATGAAGAAAATTATTTTCAGGAGCAGTTGTACCGCTCACATGAGAAGAGGCTGCCTGCTTAGCTGAGCCTGGCCCATAGCAAGAGCAGCTCCTCCTTGCTGACGGCTTCCAAACACATTCAGCAGCCACGTGAAGATGTCAGTGTTACCCATCAATAACAGAGGAGAGAAAATAACGTAACTGGTGGTGGTAAAGAAATGAAGTCACAAGCCACATCCAGATCACAGGCAACACACTGCCTACAGCACTTACAGACTAAAAACTTTCTTTAATAAAACTGATGTACCAAATATTCAGAACAAGGTTTCACCTATTGCTCTACTCCACGCAAGTTTACTGCTGTTAGGTTTTTAAATAAGAAGTGATTGACCTAGCTGAATTCAAAGTATACAAAATGATCATCTACCAAACATTCACTTTATACATAAACGTTTCTGAAACAGATTTACAGTATACAATTAGTTTATACAGCTTAAGCAACTGTTACAATGTCATTTTTCTCAAATTGAAAGCAGCCAAAAGGTCTTAAGGTTTTGTTAGAAGATTCTTGGTCACCATTTAAATTTTAGCCTTCATATCTCATGCTCTTCACATCCACGTCATCACATGTAACACTTCAGGGTTCACTTCATAAACTACACCTTATTCCATCTGACCCTAGCTGCAAACCTGGTTAACGGGCAAGAAAAGCTCATTAACTCCAATGTGGGTTAAATACAATGTATCTACATTTTTCCCCAGAATGCTTTCGCTTCCTGAGCTAGACATAAAATACCTTAAAACAGGTTTAGACATAGATCTGAGGCCCCATAAGCAGACTACATTTAAATGCGTAGAGGGTAAGAAAAAACACACCACTTCTGGTAGCTCTCACTACTATTGCACTCCAGATGCATTTTAGATGGATCTAATAATCCGTTGAATAAGGTAACAGTATTTTAGTAGTCTAAACTATGTTATTGTGTATTGCTCTTGCCGTTTATGACTTTGATATAAAAGAACGTATTATTTCACAGCCTACTAAATAGGCCTCTAGGTGTTTATCTAGGTGTATTTATTTACCTAGGTCATGTGATCTAGGTGCTTGGGCTTAGAACTGGTGTCTGCAGTCTGCACCAGAAGCATACAATTTATGTGTGGCTTTGTTTTGGCTTTAAGATCAGATCTGATCCTGTTCAATACTAGTATCTAAATGAAAGAACAGCCTATTGATATTTTGTAGGTACATTTCCATATTTTAAATGCATTTTTTATTTCCATAAAGGTTTGAGGTCACTGACAACAAATCCAGAACAGAAAACGGATTTTCATTTGGATAAAAATGGGGTTTGGAGCTATCCATGATTTCTATTTTTGAATCTGGATCTCAAATAATTCTGAATGAAAAATTAATTTTCTAATCAAACCATGAAGTAACTTACAGTAAAAGCTGTATTATTAAATAAGCTTATACAGTAAATTGCAATATGGTAAGCTTGGCTTTAAGGTGCTATTCCATCTGCCCTGAAGTCTTTTAAGGACTTTACCATGTAGGCATCATGTCTGGGAACCAGACTCTACCAAGATGCTTTGAAACTTCCCAATGAATCTGCTCTAAGCTGTATTTCTGATCAGGAATCAAAACTTCCTCCATAATAGAAAGCTGTGAGAGACGACCACCACACATCTTCACAAACTCAACAAAGGCACTGCAAGAGACTTCACATTCTCCAAGGCCAACGGCTGACAGATACTTGCAACGTTCTGCAATACGGATCAGCTCCTCATCCAGTGGCCGTAATCCGTTGGCGCACACAACCAGTTCAACCAACCGAGGACATGTCATCCCAACACGGCCAAGTACATCTTTGCTTACCGATCTTCCAAAATAAAGGTGAGTGACAGGTATTTCGTAGCGAAAGAATGGGTCAAACTCTTCTTCATACAAGAAAAAGTACATTACTAAATTTACTTTAGGAGAATGCTTGATGAAAGCGTCCCAGCTGCTCTTCTGAATCGTGTGAAACTGAGTCTGTCCGGGGTTCTCACTGACAACATCAATGCGCAAGTGTTCCAACCTGACATGTTTTTCTGAAGACAAAGCAAGCAGAAGCTCATCACTCAGAAGGTGGTAGTTCAGCGCCAGCTCACGTAAGCCATGACACTGGTCAGCCACACAAAGGATACCTGGGAAAAGAGAATCACAGAATGGTCTGAGCAGGAAAGCACCTTAAGACCTATGGGAGCGGATTCTCACATGACAAACACCGAAATATCATACTCTGACTGTTCTGCCCTTTGGTAAGGCCACGTATACTCAACTTCATTTTTGTAAAAGAGGCTTATACAGAAGCATTTCCTTAGCCTGCTCTACAAGAAATGCTGTCCCCCTGTGGCTTACAAAGCAACTGTGAATGAGATCTGTCACCTGAGGGAAGCAAATGGAAAATGTCTGCTAGATATTTAATTAAATGTGGAAGTTGCTGCTGTCAGTATTTGTTCTTTGTAGCAAAGCACTAATGCTTACTTTGGAAAAGCAACAGCAAGAAGAAAATAGAAGGGGCAAAACACTAAAAATTAGAAGCAGTAATTCATAGAACAGCAATTTCCAGACTCTGCCTTTCATGAATCAATATAACCTGCTGCTCATGGCAAAGACATTAACAAAAAGAATTCAGTTCAGCCTTTAGGCTTCCCAGTCATCCTATTTGCAGACACAAGCAATGGTACCATGCTGGTAACAGTACTAAAAAAAACCCAAAAGTACTAAAAAAAGCATGCAATCCTCTGCATTCCATGTGACCCAGAAAACTGTGAAAACTGGGATATGGTCTTTCCATTAATAAGAGATGGAAACATCACATTTAATACGGAGCTGAAAAGCTTGAGCTCAATATACTACAGCTTTGAAGCAATGAGAAGAAACATAGAAAGCAGTTATTTTGAGGTCCAGTTATTAAACTCAAAAGAGAAGCCTATACTGAGCCTAAAAACACTTTCTGAAATAAATTACTGTAAAAATATTGCATAACTGTGTACTCCAAAGAAGTCTGTATTTTCCACCTGAGGATCTGCAAGAACACATGCATCAGAAGTGGTTTTAACTGTATCAAATACTATCAAACACAAAAAGTTGGATAAACTAAAAAAAAATAAAAATTAAAAAAAATAAAAAAAAAAGAAGCAGAATTTAGGGAAACAGAATTTTAACCCAACACTGACAGCAACTATTTCCTATAAAAACGATTTCTAGATGTAACAGTACTCGTCAGTTCATTCAGGAAGGAAAGCATGGGTTCCAAGATGAAGAGAAAATACAGATTTTTTTATTTAAGATTGGAGTACAAAATTAAAACTAAGCACAGCTACAAACTTGTGTGTACCTCCTGCACATTCCAGAGATAATGTCCTGGCCTGAAATGGTAACGAAGTTATTCTTACTGCAATACTCCTGGAAAGACTATTCTGACCACTCCGCTTCAGTAGGCTCAAGCATGCTGCTTCATAATACCTAGGGCTGCTGGCACATGAAACATTTTAAACAGAGTTTCAAGATCCACGTACACTGTCACATCACTCACTAGTGCAATGCACAAAAGGGAAGAGTGGGGGTTCAACTTGCTATGATTTTTGATGGGTCAAGGACTGGATCTACATTGCATTCTGTCAATGAAGTTACACATAGCCGATGAAGTCACATAGAACTGACCATGCATACAGTGCAGACAGTTACTGGAGGGCCTGTCTGGAGCCCATGCTGTTCACAGAACATCCCTCAGTCAGCACTGCCTAAACCTATGTGTCACTGAGAGGTAAATCACTCTTGATATTATATAGCATGGATGTGCATCAAAGAAATCCCTGTACTGAACTGCTAATGCAAACACACCCAACAGCCACTCTTCTCCCCTACTCCCCCACCCGAAAAGAAGCAAATCCCTGCCCCCAAAGCAGAGCAGAAAGGCTTTCAGTTCATGCTGTCCCAGCAGCTAACATTTCACGTAACAAACAACAGCATATCAATGTGAATTTAAGAATTACTATTATTGTTTTTACAAGTTACTGTTGCAGTTTTAATGCAAGTTAAACTTCAGAGAGGAACCAGCAAATAGCAGAACCTTCAAATATGCTCACAAAGATTAGAAATACATCACTGCCTTTGTTTCTCCAGCTCAAACCCAAATATGCCTCTTCGTACAGTAATTCAGGGACTATTCAGAGCATCCTTTGGAACCAATTCACAGTTTGGTATCAATCTTTCTCCTTTATGCCTGTAGTACTGGAGTCTCCCCCTTGCACTACCTTGCATTACTTTTCTCTGTCCTTCAGTAACAAATTTCTTGACAACTAATCCAGTAAGGAACATATTCCACCTCACCCTGGTCTGCAATCTGAAGGCATGTTACATCATCTGAAGTGTATCTGTAAGTAATTAGTTTTGCATAACTCATGGCCCTTTCGGTTCAATTCATGTTTTTCCCACAGTCTGCAAAGTATATTCCCAATAGAAAAAAAATCCAGGTAAGTCTCAGTGCTCAAAGTTTCTAATTTTCCTTCAAGAGGAGTCCAAGTCCAAGGAACTGACTTACCCTGCCTAGTTACAAATTACTGCTGGAGCCTCTTCCCCCAGATAAACACATTATGGCTCCTGTACTTCTCAGGCACAAGGATTCTCTAACAAAATTTTAAGTCAGAAAAAGGAGTCAATCAAACGAATTTAAACAACCTACAATTACAAAGCATTGAAGGAAATAACATTCCAGTTAACATGCTGGTGAACACCTTGTTGGACAAACCTGCCAGAAAACAAACCTGCATTTTCAGGAATTCTGTATACAAAATCAAATGCAAGGTTTTATCTGAGACCTCTGCCTGCAAAAGGTATGTGTCTGTGCTTTCTTTGTTATCACTATAGTAACATGCCCTCTGCTACCGTATAATTTTCCCCACATATTAGGAGGTGAATTTTACATATAATATACCTAACATTTAAAGTTGCAATGTACTTGCATGAAGAAAGCTATGGTGACTACAGCAGTTTCTACTTATCCTCAAATGAGGAACTGAATTAAGTTGCCAGCATCTCATTTCCAATTCCTCTTCCATTTTGCAGTGAAAAATCTGAACTGTCAAGTTAATGAGCTGTGAATCAATCTTAAATTTGCTGTGTATTGCACACATCGTCCACAAATGTTAACTCTATGAGCTCCAACAATCCTCAGCTATTTCATTCTGATAGAAACTGGCTTCATTCTTGCCACAAAGTGTTAATGAAGTAAGTACCTTTAGTAATGACAGAAGTTCTGCACATCTCAGTCTCATCTCCCTGTTGTTGATATTGTTTGCACTTATTCTCCAGTAAAAGATTAAACTGTTTCCTTTCAGAATGACTAAACCAGGATCTTCATAATCCATGACATCGCAGCACTCAAAACCCATACATAATGAACTGTGGAGAAGGAACTCATGTTCCAAAAAGTTTAATTACACTGCAATACTGAAATAGTCACTGCAGAAGCAGTGCACTTTCAAGTCAATATATATGCCTTGAAGTTCCACAGGAGGTTAATTATTTGTCCAGAACAGACATGCACTGTTTTATTATTATCTCAGTAGTTATTCCACAAGTGGTAGGATGGATGGATTGACAACTAGCTGAATTAGTATTTTATTCAGTGACATTTTCTGTAGATACCACATTCAGCCTCGCTCTCATCCCACCACTATTTTTTCAGGGTTTTACCAGTTTCAGACAGAATTTAATGAATGCATTTCATGTTTAAAACAAAACCAAACAAAACAAAAAAAACCAAGCCACAGTAGCTTACCAGCTGGAGAAACATGAGGACAACTGCTCATTTTCAGCAGTTTCAGTGTGTCACTGTTGTTAGCCACTAGTACTTTGAGAGATGGATCATCTACTGGTGTATCATCAATCTTAAGTGAAGAGAGGGATTTGGAGTTTACGAACACCACTGTCAGTGCAGAAATAAAGTGAGACTGGAAAAAAAGAGTGTAAATGAAACACTAGTACTTGAAATAAACATCTCAATGGTGTTACACTGTGCACAGCAGTCCTAGTTTTATTTTACTTATTGACAACATTTGCTGGAAAAGCATTCCTTTGATATTGCATAATTAAAAATTAATATTAAAATTTACATATTTTTGAGTAGAGAAAATACAGTGACTTTTTGCTATCAGTCTATGTATTTGGCAAATCAGAATGTCTAACATTAGATATCAGTCAAGAACCTGGCCCAGGACAATCCACTACACAAACCTAAATCTATAGGAAGATCACAAGCAAAGAGAAAGCCTACAAGCCCTAATTTTGAGGGTTAACTGCATGTCACACTCTAAAAGCAGCATCTTTGAATACAAATTTCCATGTGGCAAATTAAGCTGCACCAGTGAGATGCAAGCACAGTCAAATTGGCAACTCTATACTGTTAAAATGTGTCCAAAGCCAAATAATACTACTGCCTGCCTAACATCCATGCAGACAATTTAGGGTCTGAATGAATTTGTCTTGGAAAGCAGAGTAGTGCAGTCTAAACACAGCCAAGGAGCAGGTGATCAATTAATCATACTGTGATTCTAAGTAGCACAGATAATGGAGATCCAGTGGTCCAGGTTGACCCTCAGCATTTCTATGTAACCACTGAAACATACCAGTAAAGGCAGAGCCCAGAGCACCTGAGCTTCAGAAACACAGACTAGGGAGCAGATGCAACAGTGCTTACAGAAATCATTGATGGTATGAAGGAAGTGAGTAACAGGCTTATCTTCATGATTTCTTACAGGATTTTCTAAATAGAAGACTTAAAAAAAGTACTTTCTCCATGCACTACATTAAGCATTCCATAAAATTAACTGCTACTTTGAATTCAATACAGTTTCACTCTGAGTCACATGCACTTGTAGAATTCTGAATAGAGGTATGTGAAAGAAAGCCTGGCAACAGTGTTAGTGCATTCTTGTGATATGTGTGTGGTTTTGGTAAAAGTCTCACACACACTTATATTTAGAGCAGGAATTACTATTTTCACATTAACATAAACTATCAAAATCAGTCTATGCAAATGGAAACAGAAAGTTTAAATCAGAAGTATTAGGCATTTTGGCTTTAGGGACCAACTGTACTGACAAGCTGAACAGGATCATAACATATCCCTCCAGTGAAAACTAAGTAAACCAGCATTTAGATTAAGAAACAAAATAAGAATCAAGAGCTGAAAGGACAAAGCGTTCTCAACACACTATGGATTGTTTTCACCATGGTCAGGTTTCCTTATACTTCACTTCTCAAAGCAGATCAAGAAAAGGGAAAAAGCCATACAAAGAATACTTACAAGATATGGAAATCCCCTTTGAAAATTAAGGATTAAAAATACATGTTCAAGAGAACTACATGATGTGGCTGTGACCACTACCAAGGATAGTAATTGATAATCTTCTGTAACTAACCTTGCTTAAGCCCTATAACCTACTTCCTTTCCTGAGGCTGTCCCTAGTTCTTCCTTATCCTTGTTGCCGTCATTAGCAATGACGTCACTGAGATCCAGCTAATAGTCTAGCTCTGTTTGGCCCTTTACATACATGCGAGACTGGATTCAAGAACTGAAGCTGTAAGACATCCAAGATTTGACTGCCATAGAACAAGCAGTCCAGCTTACCCCAACAACTCTCCTGCTCCTCAGCAATAGCACCCTTCTACCTCACTAGCAGGAATTCTTGTTTAGAAACACATGTAACAGATTTGTTGTCATCTACAGCAGATGCATTTTAACAAAATCTAATTTTTGGCAAACATTCAAGGTAAAACTCTGACAGAAAATTTCAGAAATACAGTGTACTTTTGCCTGAGAATCTGACACCTGACTGTGTGACATGAAGTACTGAAAATCACAATCATGTTGCTTTCTAAACAGAGCTCACTGAACATATAATACCTACAGTAAGCCCACAATGATCAAACTCTACCACTCATTTGACTGAAATAGTCTTCTAAACATCCCCACAGTCCCACAGTACAATTATACAGATGCAAATCGTCTACCCTCCTGACTTGCATCATGTTGCTCAGTATTACATTGAGGTCAATAGATAAAGGGACTTAGAAAAACAAGGTCAGAGCCAAGTTCTTACATGACGCAGAGAATGAATGAAACTTAATTATCCATCTTAGTACAACATCTGAGTTCCTCCCTTTAATAGAGGTCAGTAATAAAGCTTTCTTTAACCAAAGATTCATATTCTTACAATAAAGCTTTTCATAAGGTTGTAGGAATACTGCATGAAACACTGAAATATTGTCCTATGGAAAAAATATATGTATCAAAATACCTTTGGTAAATCCATGAAGCTTGGCCGTGCAGTTGAAATTAACCCAAGTGTTTTCAGAGAGCAATTCACAAGCTGTGATAAAATATCACAAGCTGCTTCTGCAGATTCTTTGCTACTGTCCACCTTAAAACAAAACAGATTTATTATTCAGAAAACACTGCATCAAACACACCCTTTTTACAAAAAGCAAAGTAAAGCAGACACACTTTAATGGGTTTTTTCCACTTTACCTTCCGAATTGTAATGTCAAAAAAGCCCACAAACCACCTCACTGAGAATCCATCAGTGCCATTCTATGTCCCCTGAAAAGCACATACCAAAAATCCAAGATAATTTGCTATAAATTTGCCATTCTCCTGAGCACTTTGGTAAAACTTATCATGGTAAGGGGTCAGCTAAACAGTTATTTCAAGATATTCAATCCACTTCAAATAATAAGCAAGCAGAGGCTGACTTGGGTCCAGAGCCTCCCCTACTTCCTCTTCACATTCTTCCGTATCAAAATCAAGAATTCTGTAAGTTGCTTTTTTTATGGTGATCATAGCATACAGCTGCTGGACAGTTAAGTGCATTATCATATGAACCTCTATCACAGAATGGTTAGGGTTGGAAGGCACCTTAAACATCATCTAGTTTCAATCCTTCTGCATGGGTACCTTCCACTAGACCTTCATCATTAATGGCACAACAGGTATCAGTGTATACCTCTTTATTTGAACACTGATAAAACCCCTGCAAACCTTGTGATAACAGTTTGTACCTCATATTGCATGAAGCAGCAATACATGTTATCAGGCAGAGGTTGGTAGCCCCAGCTACCAACATGCTTGTGATTCCTACATTAAAATTGCCAGATCTCTGAAACAAACAATTAGTATGTCCAGTTGGCCGCAGAAGTGATTTCTTTTCTAAATTTGTCACTTAGCTGATGCATACAGAGCCATGACTGTTTCACACCACCCTTCCAGAACAGTGACATGTAAGCCAATGTTAAAGGTTTTAGTCTGCTGAAAATAATTTGATTCCAAAGACAGTTGTCAGCCAAGCACCATCCTGTGCAAATCCCATGTAGTTTTCCAGTTAACTGAAATGCAGCGATGCTAAGTAGATGTCATACACAGGCAATCCACTCAATTCAGTACTAAAACTGATAGTTGCTTATTAGTAGTACTGAAGTCACTCTCTGAGCATTAGATTTTCTCTAACCAGGAATAGATCAAGCTCCCTACAGAAAGCAAGATGGGAAACCACTCTATTTATGCATCCTGATGAAACTTAATTATGAGGTAGGTATACACATGTACAGTAGTATCAGAACTGAAGTATTACTTCCCATTCATTGATGCAGAATTTTAAACAGCTGTTACAAGAAAAACCAAAAAAAGCAAGCACCAAACAAGAAAATCTCCACCTAACTAAATGAAAGCAATGAAAAGTTACGCTGAGAACTGTTATTACAAGATTTAGTCCTAAAAATATATCCAAATAAAACAAATTAATTGGGAAGTAACCTCCATGTCCATATGCCTGTTTAGAGAACCCACTTCTGCAGGAAGCCTGAAAGCAAGGCCTACTACACTGACAGCTGCTGTTTTTCTTTCTAAATAACTGACAATCCTAACCACAAAAATAACATCATAAGCCTCTCTTAACATTTAGTGATACTCTTTAATTTTCAATGTGTTAAAATGTTCTGATCACAACTGTCAATTACCCCTTATCATCAGTTTTTCAATCACTGGCACAAACCATATGTCTCACGCTTTGTATTTATTACAGATGAACCATCAAAACTGTCTCAAAGGTATTTGAGGTATTTGTTTAAAACACTAAATAAAATACAGGGGAAAAAAATCAAGTTTAACAAACGCTTTTATTTTAATAAAAATTGTTTAAAAGCCTATAAAATACACTACCTTGAAGCTTACATACTGCAGGTGATTGGAATGCCTCTTTATTATTTGCTTGATTAGTTCAGGATGTGTAGCCCTCAAGTAAGATGTAGCTGGTTGATTCAGTTCAAACTCAAAACACCTCCAGAGATCAGGCATATGAAACACTTGGTTCCAGCTTCGGCAGACCTGTGATGCATGAGCACGATCCAGAAGGGGTAAGTACTGAAACACCTGTAGGATAATGTCTTGAAGCAGGTTTGCCCAGTCTGGACTCTGCACAATAACGGTTTTCTCATCTGTGACCTTGTGTCTCTTGGATTCTTTCTCAGTTGTCTCTTCAGATGAACTGCTGTTGGCCTCAGTAGTTTTCCTTCCTCGTTTCATTCTGCAAAAATAATAATAAAAAATACTATACATTTTGTAAATGTAACAGTACCCATAAAAAAGAGGCGAGGTGAGAACATATGCTTTCTGTAAACATATTTTTGCAGGTTTCTTTTTCCTCCTTTATATGGAGAAGAGAAAAAGAAACAAAAATTCCTCAAACCAATCCACAAGTAGCTACGATTCTGAAGTGGTAATCCAAAAATAACAAGGAAGGGAAATGTCAGGCAAGAAAGAAAATAACAAGTGTGTGCATGTTTGCAGGCATTGCATCTTGTCAAGTTCATTTTATTCCCAGAAAGAACCTTTATTTATTTCTTTTTAAAAAGGTTACTTTGACATGCACCTATTTTAAATCAGTACCCTTAAAAACATATTTCATCAAGAACATTGGTGTGCTTCTGGTTTTCCAACTGAAGAGGGATTATGAAAGATTTCCAGTAACAGTCTGGAAGCTTTAAACCATAAAAAGTTTCCAAAAGAGTGGGAAAACTTTAGTCAAAATCCTACTAAATTCAACAAGTCTGACCCAAAAGGCTATCTCATTCTCAAGAGCATCCATAGTGGTTTCAACACAAGTTCTACCTTAAATTACATTACTAAAGAGGGGAGAAAAAAACCACCACTACATAAATCTGGAATAAATCTAGCACTGCATTTTGATCAAAGTGTATTCTTTTATACATTCCAGTTTACAACTGAACTTAGCAGCCACCTGTTTTTCTTTAAAAGCTCAACACAATGCATACCATATCCTAAAGGGTGATGAATGAGCCTCATACTGAACTAGAACACACTCAATTCAAAGCCAAGAGACTCCAGAGGAGGGGTGGGCTTTACACATATAAACACCTCCCAAGCCCCCATGATTTCTATAAGATAAACATGTGCTTCACAATGAAATCATTCTGATTTAACATTCAAATACAATTACACATATAAGATTATCACATCCCAGTCCATGGGGGACCTGGACACTTAATTTTCCTTGCTATGTACTGCAACTAAACAGAAGTTCAGAAGTCTTTTTAAAAACAAAGTGTAACAGATATAAAAGTGAAAAATTATACTGCTTATCATCCAGTGCATCACAAGTTATTTTCTCAAAGCCACCATCTCCTTACCTATCTTTAAAGCACTTTAACCTTACCCACTCCCATGACAGAAGCAAACAGTCACTTAAGATCTGAAGCTATTCATAAAAGGATGTAAACAAACTTGAACCAACTGTCATGAAAGACTGATGACCAGAATTTGTATCTTGATTTTCTTCAACGTCATTTTCCAATTCCAGTGGCACTTGGGGGCAAGCATAAGATGAAAACGCTACTGCGAAAAAGACCTGTGTTTACTGTAATTCACAGCTCATGACTATGAGATGATGCAAAACATGACTCCTGTGCTGAAACAAGTTTTCCACCTGGCAGAGAGGTCTGCTGCTCAGCCACTAACTTTACTGGTAAAGAAGAAAAGCAAGAAAAGTGAGGAGTGACTTAGAACCATCTGCAAAATAAACTTAAACCTAATCAAGAATTAGATTTCCTAAAGACAAACCTGCCATGTTTGTCTTTGAGACAACTACTAAGCACAGTCCCAGAATATTACTTGTAATAAACTAGTCTGAAGTGTAATACTCCTTTAAACATTAGGCTAAACAGATATTCCTAACAACTAGGTTATAACACACAATTACCATGTACAAGCTATTCACTTGCCAAATTTGGGATGTTTGATGTCTTTAAGTCTTTCCAAAGCCATCTCTTGTTAATCTGTCAAAAACTAAAGGTAACAGAGACTTGGCTCTTCAAGTCTTCCTCTAGAGAGATCCTGCCTCATCTTTTGCTGGTAAGGTAATACATGCGCATAGATTTTCTAGTTAGGTAGGCTGCTTTTATCACTGCTTCAGGGGGACAAGTTCTGCATTTTCTCCTTTATCACATTCTATGTGCTATTGTGCATGTACAGTAGAGCAGACCCACATATGCAGCATGCTTACTATAGCTGAGCTTTACAAAGAGAAGAGAACTACATCTGACAGCTTCATTTCCTTCTGAGAAGACCATGAGTGAGCTGCCACTGACAAAACTGTGACTCTGTATTAATTTTTCAGCTGGAAAATTAACTTCTGAGAGATGGCTGACAGAAGTGGCCCAGGTCATCCACAGCCAACTTACATGCTGCACCTCTGAGCTAACTTGCCTGAGTTCTAAAGTAGTTAATTTATATGGTTACAGATCAAAAGCCACTCTAGAAGTTCTGGGGTACTATCCCAAGTTTATTTCTTATTAATTTGTTCATCTAATTTTTGTCTTGTTTCAGAAATCTAAGTATTAAAATAGCTTTTTAAAACGTAACTGGTTTTAACTTCTTAACACGCCTAACAATAAAACAAATGCAAAATTGAAAGAATGCAGATTTGCCTACAGAAGTTTCCAGAGTCTTACAAAAATCTATTTATTAAAAAAAAAAAAGACCAGTTAGAAGAATAAACCTTTCTGCAAACTTAATATAGAAAGAAGCAAATGCAATTAGGCAGTTCAGTTCATTCTGGTTTATGCATGTGACAGTCTAAACATGTAACCATTTTAAATCCAAGGCCAACAGAAATAAGTTTTCAGCAAGGAAGGCACTAATGCTGGCACATTACTGTATAGGTACAACAAATTTTCCACACAACGATTGCTTATCACATCCTACAACGTTTGAACCATCAATCCTGCTTTTGACACTTCTCAGCGATAAGTTTTTCCACGTTGCTGCTATAATCAACTTTGCTTTTAAATCTCAGGAAAGGAAAGCCAAAAACCAGGAAAAGCCAACCCTGCCAGGATAGAAAGATGAGTGAAATCAGGATGCGTGACTCTTTGAGATGTTCCAAGTACATTTCTCAACCTACTGTAACGACTTGTTTCAGAACTCACTGTTCCGAACTTCACACCTGGGTGCAACCCACTCTATCTTGTTTGCAATACAGTCATGTTCAACCATAATCACACAGTTCAGTCAGCAAGTAGGAGGAGCAAAGCACATGCTTAAAGTGGTTTTTATTGCTGATTGCGGTGCAGACAAGACAGTTCCAAAAAACAAACGAACAAAAAAACCCATTAAAACCAAACAGAGTCAAAAACAAGCCAACCCACCCCAAAATAACCAACCAAAAAAAAAAAAAACAAAAAACAAAAAAAAAAAAA